>JANKYE010000001.1:18464210-18482271 GCA_032467995.1 Erythroxylum dillonii | reverse complement strand
TTGATGAGGAGTCATCAATGTCATTTGTTATAATCAGTTAACTTGGGGATCAAGAAACTATGATTAATCAAAGGTTGGCATGTAACATGCCTTGTGATTAATCTTGATCTCATGTTACAAAAGAACTGAGTTTATAACCATGGTTACAGGTTAAATCAGATTACCGATCCTCATTTGATTTGGTTAGTCATAATGTCTTGCTAGAGGTCACTTATGACTTATGGGCTTTAAAGTGTGATCAAGCCCATTGTCAACATCAAATGAGCCTACAGGGTCGCACACAAATAGTGATGTAATTTGGGCTTATTCTTTTGGGCCTAATCTATTATGCGTTGAATAAATATATGTGGATATATTTAATGGGCTAAATTGAATTAAGTTGTCGGGTTTTTATTATATGAGATATAATGGGCCGAAACTTATTGGGCTTCAATGGGATTAGAGTTTCTCTATAAATAGAGAAACTTAGGTCTCATTAGAGGTACGACATTATTGTGATACGAAACCCTAGCCACCATCCGAGAGGAAAATTGTGTGGCGTTCGGAAAGAGTTTTAGGACGTGCTAGCACACCATAGCCGCTGCTCGAATCGTGCATACTCGTGTAGATACCGGTAGAGGGCATTCACGTATTGCAGTGTCTTGGAATCTGAAAAAAAACAGCCAATCCATGACAAAAAGGTATTTTCCTACATCCTGAGTATTTTCGGTTATACTTCATGTTGTTGTATGTCTTTTCCGCAATGTATTGTGAATACTCGGGCCATATGCGATCCGACATAAATTCTACTGGAGATGTAAAGCTCTTAAACTTTTCCATCTCTTATTTACTGATGACTTATTAATGTTTTGTTATGCTGATCTGGCCTTGGTGAATACCTTATTAAATTGCTTGAATATGTTCTCTAACTTCTCAGGTTTGGAAATGAATCTAAACAAGAGTCAATTCTTCCTTTCTCTTGATATGAGTCATTGGTCCGACCAATTGGAAGGTATTTCGAGTCTCCAAAGGAGTCAACTTCCTATGAAATATCTAGGATTGCCTATCTTAACTGGTAGGTTGACTAGGAGAGACTGTATCCTCTTGTTAGACAAAATGGATTCCAGAATTAACAAATGGACTCGTAAGGCTTTATCCTATGCTGGTAAACTTCACTTGGTAAATTCTGTCCTATCTACCTTTCAGGTCTTTTGGGCTAGCCATTTCATTCTCCCTGCCTTTAAATCAAAGAAATAGAGTCTAAGCTCAGGAACTTCTTGTGGTTTGGGAAGGTAGTAACAAAAACTCATGCAAAGGTTAAGTGGTATGATATTTGAAAACCAAAAAAGGAGGGTGGTTTAGGAATCGAACATCTTTCAACTTGGAATCATGTTCTGTTAGGCAAAAGGATATGGATCCTTTTTAATGATAGGGAAGCTTTATAGGTTAAATATGTTCACACTATTATTCTTAGATGTCAGAATTTCTTGAGCAATTAACCAACTAGCAATAGCTCTTGGACCTGGAGGAAAATAATTTAGGTTAGGCATATTCTTGGGAACCATTTCAGATTTAGGATAGAGAATGGATTGACAACTTTCTTATGCCAGGACCCGTGGCATCCCAAAGGTTTACTGCAGTATCTGGTTTCCCCAAGACTTAGCAATGGGTCAGAACTTCCATTGCATGCCAAAGTAGCTGATCTTATCTGTGACAATGTATGGAATTAGCAAGGGGCTATAATTGAGGCCATTCGCATGCTAGATCCTTTACCCTATCAACATTATGAATATCAACCGGGTAGGTTAGAATGGTTGCCTAGCACCACAAAAGCCTACACGAATACATCAGCTTACACCCTGATGAGACCTCCTTCTCTGAGATTACCTTGGTATAAATTGGTGTGGCAGAAAGGTATAACCCTAAGGTATGCTTTTATCTTGTAGTTAGCTTTTCTTAGTAAACTACAAACAAGAGAGCGACTACTTTATAATTTTATTCCAAACCATTGTTCACTCTGCTCTTCAGACAATGAATCCATTAGCCACCTCTTCTTTGAATGCTCATTTTCGAATTCAGTTTGGAAACACTACCGTAGCCACTTTTAACTGAACATCCCAAATTTGCCAAATCTTCAATTTATCCAACATTAGTTCACCCAAAGCCAAAGCCAAAGCTACCAAAACCTAAACCTAAACACATTCTCTATCCTGATTTCTGTTGTTGTTTATAACTTATGGTCAGAGAGAAACCTCCGAACCTTCAAAGATAAAGTCATGGAAATGGGGAGCATCAACTCTAAAGTGATCTTCCAAGTAATGGAGCAGCTCTGCATAAACACTGAGAATAGGTAAATTGGGTTTTCTGTTGTCTAGTTTCTGGTTTCTCTTTTTGTTTGCGGGTACTAGTTGAAATATTCCTTAAGCCCTCTCCCTCGTCGGAATCAATACAAGGATGATCCCAAACCAAAGGAAGGGAGGATATTCAGATGATAAGCACAGAAATTATCAAACTTTAGAGGCCTAAGTTTTGGGCTGTCATTGAGTCTGTGCTGTTTTATGTTTTGGTTGTATTGGCTGTTAGAAGTTGGTGTGGATACTGGGTCTTAAGAGATTGAGATTACTATTATAGATGAGTAAGATCACTTGAAGGCAGCTATAATAGCTTTTCATGGATTGTTCGGTGAACATGACTTAGGTCATTAGGCACTATGTGGCTTTTGGTAGCCAAGGATTGTTTTTGGGTCTCCCCAGTTTTATACTTAACCTTATATTTTCTTTTTATTTTTTATAAAAGTTTTCTACTAATTTACCAAAAAAATGATAATGGGCATTTATTAGTTGCAAATGTATCTACCATAGCTATTATCACTATTGACTTCCAATCAAGTTGGGAATTCAATTTCTCTTACTTCACAAGCCACTTTCCTTTAAAATATGTGTCCTTTTCATACGTAAGAGTCTACAAAGAAAGATAATGTCCATTTAATCGGTGTAGAAAATTTTGACTATTCTTTTCCTTCCATTTGGTGCTTAAAAGATTTTGACATAGATGCCAACGTGATCTTCAAATTCTTAAAGGCCTACATTGACATTGAGTACAACATACATCATAAGGATAAAAGGACACAACATTTCAATCTATGTGAATTTCATAAAGTCTGTATTAGATTCAACTCCTCTTTTTTGTCAATCTCAAATTTGTAGAGGCAAACAAACTTATGTTAACAACCCTCCTTACATTATTTGATTTGATTCCATAAACATCATACATGTGTGAGTGTAAAAAATAAAAAAGATTTAAATTACTTCACTTTTTTTTTGCTACAGAAAAAATTGTAATTATATATCTCATTCTTAACACCGATTAGGATTTTAACCTAGTAGATACCTACTTCTATTTCGTAAGGCCAAACTTTTGATGATCATCACTTTACATGCTTTATACTTGAAATTTCTAGTAGAGAAGATGCAACTCTCTCTTTTTTAAAAAAACTCATCTTGAAAAGGAATACCTAGATAATAGTCTAATTCAATAATTGTTTCTTATAAAGTGAGATAAGTAAAAGTAAGAACATTGTAGGGATACAAGCAGATTACTAGGTTATATTTGTGAATGTTCCTCAAAAAGTGGCAACGGATATTTTTTGAAGTAAAAATATAACGTCTAATATCTTATAAATACAAACAATATACAACAACCATAGCTATCAAAATCCAAAAGACCATTATATTTCTTTCACAAACTTAGAACAATCACAAAAGAGCAAAGCCACATCACGAGGAGAGAGTTACTGGTGGCAACGAGTAGCCTAGCAAGTGGCAGTGAGAACAGTGAGGAGGAAAGACAGGGACAAAGAGAGAGAATTGGTGTTTATCTTTGGAAGACAAGCAAAGTTGAAATAGGGTTAAGATTTTTTAAATTTTAATCCTTAAATTTTTATTATTTTTATTTTAGTCTTGATATTACAGATATTTTCTATACTGAACAGTACCAATTGATCAGTATCATAACCTAATATAATAATTAAATCTTACTTACCAATTTTCAGCTTGTATGATACATAATATCGATCCATATTAGTTGAAATGGTACAATAATTAATACTTTGGTTAGCAGGCTCGTATGGTCGAGGTGCAAAGGCATTGGTGGTAGGGGAAAAGGCAAGTTTAACAATGACTATAAAGCAAGAAGAAAAGGGAAAGTGTTTTCCATTTTTTTTTAAGATTATGATATGAGTTCGTAATCACTATCACACACTTGTCAAGGTCATCAAATCACGACTCCATAGTCTAGGCTTATGGGTTTATTATTGGGATTGATATGTCCTTTTCATAAACTTAAAAATCAAATGTCAAAATATTTTTCAGCATTTAGTCTCAAACGATCAAATTAGTGATCCTTGTTTAGGATCGAGTACTAGCTTTGCCATAATTTAATATATTTTTTAATTTTAAAAAAAGTTATGAAAACTACCAAACAACAAAAGGGTCGGTGTCGACAATTGACCATGTTTGAATGACGAAAGCATATATGTATTTATATATACCGTTCATAATAGTGTCACTGAAATATATGTAAGGGGAGAAGCACAAGTCTTATCTTAGTGTAGAAAGTTGTTTCCCACTATATAATGTTGGCCTAAAGTCATTACAATATGTGGTGTGGTAATTAAAAGCAAATATGCTATTTGAATCACTAGACAGACACAAAGGCAAACGTGGGATTTAGTTGGTATTCTATATGTTCGCCACCAAGGTCTCTTCTTGGTCCCTCTACGATTCCCTATCCCCCCTCTTTGTGTCAATTTTATGTATATGTTATCTCATCATCTTGTTGCCTCACCTAATTTTTCTCAACTATCTATTAATTAGTTAACCATGTTCTTACCGACACGGTTTGTTGAGAAAGTGATGCACAATCCGATCCTACTTAATATATGAGGCATATTTATTTCATAATACTATTTAGGTGTATAGTACTAGAGTTTGACAAGAACATATGTTCTCGGGAGTTGGATAAGCATGAAACTTTAACAAAGGTGGAATGAATCGTATGTTGACGATGATCAAGAAAATGAGTGATAAGAAGTGGGTTGTGTTAGATTGTCTTTTTAGGTGGGGCGGCTTGATAGTTGATTGTAACAAGATAATGTCTAATAACGATCGTTTTAATACATTGGATTGACAATACAGAAGGGAAAGAGTGATAATTATTATGACTTGTGTTCTTTTACGTAAGAATATTCATGAGATGATGACTGTACGATCACTTGGAAACATCGTTTTGACAAACCATATAGTCTGTTTGACACTATATAATAATATATATGTTAAGTTTGGGAATCATACCATCATTGAATATGCTTTCCCCAAAATCAAACAAACTGAGGGTCTTGCAGGCCACTCATATTAAAATTTCAGATTCATTGTTTTCTAGTTCTTCTTTCCAGGGCTGAATTTAGTAATACCAGTAATAGTCAGGTTAGTAGATAATACTTTTCTATACATGGCTACTAGAGTTTAATTATGTAGATGGAGCAAAAGGCAAGCAAGAAGAGTGAATATAGCTAAACCATTCGTCTAATAATGCTAGTTCCTATTACCATATGTCCACTAAAGTTTAACAGAACAGATACCAAGGAAGCAATCCAAAAAGAAATTCAGGAGTGGGAAACTGAAACAGAGGCGTAAGTGCAAACACCTTCAAACAAATACAATGATCTAAAAGCGGCAAAAAGCAACACAAACTCCCATGCATAAAGCATAAGTTGGAAAATTTGGACCTAGGATAAGCTACGAATGATGAGAAAATTGTATACTCATCCAAAAACTTATTAACAATTGTGGCAGCATATTTCTGATGCTAATTAAGCCTTGCTACTGGGTATAGAGAATAACATAAAATGATGCTTTGGTGGGCAACATTCTTCTAGGGTTTCCATGCTGAAGCCCACACTACAGGTTCCTCCTTCCAAGTCAAGTAAATTCCTGATTCTTCTCCTTGGGGCAGCACAAGCGACCATCCAGCTCTATACCTTTTAAGCAACGCCTTGACATCGTCTACGACATCGTCACTAAATCCCACCGGCGAAAAGTGTGTTTGGAGTCTTCTCGACCATTGGTTTCCTCTCTCCCTTCTCTCACACTCTCCTCCATTTTCCTCATCACAAGCCAAAACGCCAACCATGCTTCTTGAGCACTCCCTCTCCAACATCAACCTTTCATTACTTGTTGGCGCAAAGCTTTCCTCTAGCATCTCAAAATACAGTGTGTAATATCTGAGACACTCTTCAAAACACTTGACGAAGTCATATGTTGAGCTAGTGAAATCAGCTTCCTCCTCAACAACCGTGACAGCCCGAGGATTGAGTGACTGAAACATTCGAATCACTTGACTTCTTTCCTCTACCTCCACTCTTCTTAATGCTCCTATACAATTAATTGCAATAGCTTCATCTTCTTGAATACCTAATCCTTCCTTGGTGAGCCCTATTAGATTGTTTAGCCCACTTATAACATTGAATTCGAAGGGAACTGCCATTAGTCTAGCAAACTTCTCCATTCTTTGGCCTATTTCCTTCATGACTGATCTTACGAGATTAGTTGTTGCTACAACAGTGAGCTTCAAGTGTGGCGTCTCATCGTTTCTTGTGGCTAAGGCTTCTAGTAGAGTAGGCCATTGAGTGCAAAGGGTATCGCTAATATCAATGATGTGAAGTTTGGCTTCCCCGTCTAGAGCCTCCAAAATGGCACTATTTGAAGCTACATGACCAAAAGTTGTCCATGGACTAACCTCCTGGAATTTCAGTATCAATTTTCTGGCTGAATCAAAGGAGTGACTCTTTTCAGCTACCGAATTTAAGGTTCTGAAGCAACGTTGGCCAGATTCGGTGGCTTTACAAAAGAGAGCTTGTAAGAAATAAGATGCCAATTTTTGATCAAAATCTCCATAAGGTGAAGCAAGCTCGTTCAACATCCATAGAAGGTGATGAATTTTGGTGGAGTCCTTCTCGGATATGGCTCTTGCACACTCCCTAAGAAGCTTTCCGGCCCATTTGTTACTCGAATCGCTAGGCTCACCTGAATCCGATGAACGACTCGTCGACGTGTGGCTGTTTTGAGGCTGACTATTGCTGTTGTTGCTATTGCTTTGCATGTCGAGAACTCCTACCTGATCATGGCTCTGCTGGTGGGAAGTGAAGAAGTGCGTGTGCATGTCCTTTGGAGTAAAGAGAGTTATGTCCATGTGTGATTGGGAAGCTCTTCTTCCTATTTGTAGAGTCTACAGAGCACCTTCTGTAGGATATGATCTCTCATGTTTGCTCAGACATGGTCAAGTACAAAGCTATATGATGTAGAAGGGGCATAGTATAAGTATTATATTGTGGGGGTAGTCATTCTCATGACATTTCGTTAAACAGGTAATTCATTTCTTGGGGATCAGATCAGATCAGATCCAGTATATAAAGAAAATACTCTATGGTATCAAATATACGAACAGCCTTCCAGTGAACATTGTAAGATGGCAATTCCAAAAGGGACTGCAGTTTTTGTTCGGTAGCATGAATCCCGAATAAAACACATCATATTTATGTAATTATATAAATGTTGGTACTCGTCAGCAGTGGCGCAATTACATCCCAAAAGATTTTGACTATAACAGTACAATGTTTGGAACAAGAGATTACAACTTGCAAGAGCCCAAATCAAGGATCAAAGGAATAACATTGGTTAATAGGATCATTCACGTTTCACTTAATATCAAAGTTTAAAAAGAGATTTTTCTTCCAAAAAGTAATTAGTTTTAATCATAAATTAATGCATAATAGGAATTAATACAAAGAGTCACTTGTTTTATGTTTTATTGAAATTTCAATTCAGATAAATAGGTATGTACCTTATACTAGTCACTTATAAGAAAGAAGAAAAGAACAACTTATTCTGAAGAACTTCACGAATTCTCTATAATAAGCATAGACATTATTAGTCTAACCAAGGTTTTCCAAAGCTTTCATTGATCATAGATTTCTCCAAAGTACAGCCTCTTGACAATAACGTTGTTGAACCACGTTTACCAAAGTTTTGGAGTAACTACGTTAATTTTTGGCAAAAAGCCATGGCTACATAGTAAAGTTGTCCGATGGCATAGTGAAAGGTGGACAAAACATTGTTTTTTTGGTGGCAATGTGATCTACTACGGCATGGAAGTTTAATGCACCCGAGACATAAGACAGTGCAGCAACCGTAAATCCATACTTAAATAGCCCCAAAAATAGAAAATAATTAAGTCCATATCATTGCGGTAGTTATGGAAAGGAATAAGACATTTATTCCCAGAAAATTATATAATACTCCAAGGAATCCTCATTGCTGAAGATCAACTGAGAAATGTTAAAGGGAAAAATAACAAGATAGGTATTTTCTTTATCAATTAATCAAACACTGCCAAAAAGATGATGACAAAAGCAATAGGGAGCTTGAAATAGATCAATACATTTGAGGATCTAATCTAACCTGATATGATCTCTACCTCCATCAACTTTAACGAACTTTAGTGGTCACAAGAGTCTATAGTGCAGATAATCCCTCGTATCTAGCTCCTATAGAAACAATCACTCAATCACTATGACATGATTACTTACTGTAATCACTATGGATCATAATCTCACTTTATGTGAAAAAAGATGATGAGACTAAAGCTCAGCCTGATGTAATCCATTCATAGAGTTCACCATAATTAATTACTTTATCCTAGATTAGTTAGTAATGCTGCTAGTTTCCTGCCTCTTCATTATTCTCTATCCTCCTGTTCATGCATGATTGAGGTTACTTATAACAAGTACAGAATGAAAGATGACAATCAATTAATTAACTTGCTCTATATATATATATACACACACACAAATTAATTAACTTGACCAGGCAATTAACGCAGTCATCTGTCATTATTATATTCAATGGATGGTCGCCATCAACAATTGAGTCAAAGAGATTGAAACTCAAAAGGCTATATATATAATCACTCTCTTCTATATGTTAAAGATGATAATTCATCTTTAACATATAGCCTTTTCTTGCTTTTCCAAAACATGTCAAGCTTATTTTCTTGCTTTATAAACAAAAGGGGAAAAAGAAAAACAAAAGAAATAAGTTCCCATTTTTGATGGTGACTTGAGTTAGAAAACTCAAGAAAGAAAGGAAGCAAAGTTGAAAGAAGAGAAACATGGCCATAAAAATACTAGAGTATACAGGTTAGATGGCTCAATTATTTAACAAAGCCTGCAATTGTAACATACTCATTTTCCAAATAATCTACATATATTATGATGAAGGAGATCTTTTTTTGGTACATATGATCCGAAATGAAATAAAAATTAATCTGAGGAACGTTCAAGGCACATAATCTAACAAGTTGTGATTAATTAAGGTTCAATATCTATTCCAAATTAAAGGTTTCAAAGAAACAACGAATGACATGTTCTCGCAAGTTATTAAAAGAACATTACTGCTTTCGTATACGCCAAATAATTGCAGTTCTGGGACGTCTTATCTTAATCTATGTCATTCTGAAAATGATGTGATAATATATAACTTGGTAATCGCATATAGAAAATGAAAAACGCCGAAATTATGAGGCATCTAACCCTAGTTTATTCCACACTGATGATTAGACAAGAAGACAAGAATGAGGGTTCCTGTTTCACTATCGAGTCATAGGAGAAAATATTTAAGTATCTCTAATTTCTCAGCCCTTATACTATCCCTTTTTTTTACTAAATTTTAGACTTTGTTTTGATGTTTTCCATTTAGGTGTCCATGGTCTTGTACCCTAGCTACCTTGTCTGCATGTGTTTTCCAAACATCTCATTTTGCCTCTATGTGATCAGATTTATTAATAGAGGAAGAACAAGGCTTCCACAGGGCATATTATGGAGCGTGTTACATATGTTTTGGTGTATTTTTATTCCAACTTTCGACATTATATATGTTATTCAAGATTTGGCACAATGGACTGGGCAGACACTAAAAAGTTGTGCACGTGAATGCTCTAGACGCCATAATAATAAAAAAGACATTAATGCTTCAAGTGGGAAAGAGAGACTGAGATGAAAAAGAAGTTACACAACTGGACATAGAAGACAAGAAGCTAAAGTTTAGATGGATTTTCGAAATAATCGATGATTGAAGAACTATAATTCAGATTATTATGTACAATTTCAGTCAAGAATAGCTCTTCAATTGGGCAAAGCTACATGTAATTAAGCTATTCAGTTAGGATCGATAAGTTAAAAAACAGATGGAGTAGTAAATTAAAGCCAAAATGGAACAAGTACGACATAACTCGTCAACTAAATTATCAACAAAAATCGAACTCCTGTGCTTTGTCTTCAAAAGTGAGATTAGACATGGCTGATGGCTTTAATGCCCAAAGAAGGGCACTGAAATCAACATGGTTAGTGTTTAATTAAGCATTTACAGAGCTGACAGGCAGTGGCTTATAGATTGTTATTTAAGTTATCTAAAAAGGCTGATGCATGACTAAGCACCTCAATCAAAAAGGAGTCCAGATCCTCTGTCCAGTTTTACTCTGTCTTATGGAATCTCAGTCATTTATTTTGTGGATCCCACATGGATCATATGCGGGACCCAAATAAATAAATGATGAGATTTATTGGATATAATAAGACACCATAAAATTAGACAGAGGATCTGAACTTATCAAAAAGAGATACGGCTGAGGTAAATGTTGCGAATCCCACGTTAGATTTGACGTTAGAATAAATTTTATCTAATATGTCAATATTAAAATCATATTAACATTAATAACTAAATAAAATTTTATTTTTGTTTTATTTAAAAGAAAAACATCAAAATTTATCCTACCTTCTAATGATGCTTTCGAATTTTAGAATCAGTACAATTGCATTAAATGCTTGTGCCACTTTAATTTGGAATAAAATCTTTTGTACAGTTTTATGGTATCTTATTTTATTCATTGAATCTCGGCCATTTATTTATACAGGCTCCACGTTTAAATTGGACAGAGGATCTGAACTTCCTTAATTCATTCTTTCAGTACTTTTTCATTTATAACTATGCAGTAATTTTGAAGTATTACACTACTAGATCCAGTGGCATTTAGAGCTACATGAATTGGTGAAAATTTTCTGAAAGGATCATCCCACAAACAAAGAGAAAAGTTCAAAGTTGGTCTCGTAATTTTCTGACAATAATTCAATAACTAGACATGTTTGGAGATCGGGACAAAAGTGAGCTGCTCCTACGAGCTCATCAGTTTTACGCTTTACACTAGCTAGGGTAAGATGTATAGAAATCCATTCACTGAATATTTTCAACGCTGAAAGCAGTTTAGAAATGTTTTTCTTGTATTACGTTAGATTTTACTTGTTTGAATAATGATGTGCCATTTACTTTTTTTTATTAAAAATGCCTGTTGATATGTTATAATAACATATCATATTAACATGATTATATTTTTAGACAATATCTTAAAATTAATTAAAGAAGTGTTAATTTACAAAATAATCATTATGTTACGTTTTTACTACACACAAGAAAAGTTTTTCTTTTGTAAACTATTAGCTGTTTAATTTTAAATAATTAATATACAACAACAACAATATCAGTACGAATCTTGCTGATGCGTTAATTTAAGAAGGTTCAATATTACACAACATTACAATAAAGAGGTTGTTTCTAAATAACCCACATTAAAAGTAAAAAAAAGAAAGAAAGGGGAAATAAATAAATAAATATAATAACAACAATAACAAGAAGAAAAAGAAGAAGGAGGAGAAAATAATTAATATCGAAGAATAGAATATTTCATATGTAAATAACGAATTGTAAGCTGTGTTGATTATTAGTGGGTAGTGTACTATATTTGAAATAAATGAAAAGTTGATGATTTCATTTCAGCATTTGATAAATTGTGATTTTCGTGTCTAGAGAAAAAAGACAGGAGAATAAGCCATCAATGTTGAGCCAACTTGAAGGGTACTTCAACTCAATCAGTGGAGTCCATCCATCAGCTTACATAAAATCATCGAGAGCATCGTTAAGAGAGTTTCTTTTCGAGAACTGAGAAGGTATCTTTGAGAAAGGTAAAGTTGGTCGGTCTTAGGAGAGACATGATAAATCTCTACAAGACAAGAGTAGATTGTTCACTGGAGTTTAGTTTTATGCTCTATCTTCAATTCTTCTATTTGTATTATCTCCAACCTGAATGCAAAGTTTTTAAGACGACTCATCTTTCCTTAAATTGGACGGTAACGTGGATTCTAACGAGTAAGATATGATGTCGGGCGGACTGAACTGTAATGCTACATCACATGGTATGTCTAGCGAAAGTTGCTTCTGAAAATGATAGATCACTTGAATCCTTATCCTTACGTACAACCTCTGCACAACTTCCAAGTAGTAAGAAGCTAGCGCTTGGATGGTTTCTTCCTTTATATTCTCTGGTGCAATCTTGTTTCCTAAAGTTGCCATCGCCGAACCTCTCATACCTACAAAAATATGAACTGGGAAACAGCCACATGAAGGAACACTCGTGCTCGCAACCTTTTTCCCTATTCACAATCAAACATGCATGTAAGTTCATAATGGTTTCAAGTACAAGATTCAAGGTAAATTACAGTTTATGAGTTCATTTCATGTTCCCGAAACTGAGAAGGATCATATAATATAAACATTATCGTACAATAAATGGAAAAAAAATTCTTCAAATGTAAACCAATTCATTATCTACGGTCATATTGGTGAACTCAAGTAGCAAAACTCTAAAGGTCCAAAAGGAAGCAACATTTCCAGTGAACAGTAAAAAATCTGCAGGGAATCTTCGACTCTGGAAGATAAGCCTACCAGAAATTGTGCTATGGCAGGAACAGAAAGCATACTGGAGGTAGTGGCGGCTAGTAACATTCTATTGTGATCAATTCTGGTAGAGAAGACAATGTCATGTGCTAGCAATTGAGGTTCCACGAAAATAGCATGAGAACAAGGTGTTCACCATTTCTTGGAGTACTGGTTTTAAGGAAATATCACACCAACGTACATGCTATGCATAGAAAAAAGATCCCAATATATGCTGGACTGCTGAACCCAAAGCTTGGATAAACATCCACTCCTCGTTGACGACAACACAATGCATCTCAATGCACAAATCTCCTGCGAGAGTAAGAAAATAGTCATTAATATATACAACTTTTTCTTTATATTTTTTACAAAAAGATTATTTTCATTAATTTAACGTGTGACTTTTTTGTTAGAAAGAAGTAACTTTTATCGGTTAAAGTGCTTTAACGCTCACCTCTTTGAATATGATCTGTAAATGCCACGTTCATCTGTTTAAAAAAAATTTCACAGAAAAGGTCTACACTATGTTGGGGATTCAAAATCCAGCAAGAAAATGATATCTGTATAGGAATTGTAGGAATCTAACCGTGATTTAAATCACGGGCGCAGTAGAAAACAAAAATTTATACAGATTCTAAGCAAATTCCGATAATTGATTAAACTTGAATAAAACATAAATTAATTTAAAAATCGTACCTTGTTCGCTTTCCGTTGAAAAATCTTTGAAACTTTTTCTGATTAATCAATTACGAGCTGTCCAATTATCTAACCTCTGATGATATTCACAGAGCAATTCCCAAACTGCTTTGAGAGAAAGAAACAAAAAGTGATAGCTTCTAAAAAGCTCTTCCTTTTAAATAGAAAAATCATAACAGACTTTTACTAAAATTAAATTTTTTTAATTATAATTATAATTAAAATCAAAATCAAATTCTAATTAATTTAATTTTAATATAATCAAATATCTCATATTTGATTTTCAAAGTTTCTCAAACTTTATAATTAAGTCTAACTTAATTAAATTGATTTTTCTTTCACAAATTGCTCTTTAATGCGTGACTCATTAGGTTCCTAATAAATTTGCAATGTTATAAATTACAATTCTAATTTACAATTAGAATTAGATAAATTAAAACTTCTTTTAATTTATCTTTAATTCTTCAATTAAATAATTCATAATCATAAATCATAATTGACGTCTAGCAACATGTCATGATTACCTAAATATAAGGAATGTCAAAGTGTTTGACTTAACTTGTTCATGCATGACTATAATGTATAATTTAATCATTTCATTATTCAATATTCTAATTGAACTGAGTATGGATTCAGTGCCTACTCTTATCATCCAATCATGTTCTTTCTTGTTAATTAGTAATTGATTTATAATTGAAATTTGAAAACTCCTTTTTCAAATATTAATTTACTCTGGTCAGAGAATTTCATAAATTATTACCAATCAAGAAAAGTAGAATATTCTATCTAATTACTTTAGAGTGGCGAATTCTATATTGACTTACTCAATTATATACATATGGTTTATATTGTATCTAATTACTACCGATTGAATTATCCTAGGACGATTCATAAGTAACATCAACACACAGTAATTCTCATACTAGATATCTTGGTAATTTCAAGTCCGAGGATCAATTATATAGCCATCATTATGAGATAATTCATAGATACATAAGTAATATTCTATTTAGAATTCTCATAATCAGGTCAGTTCAATGACTTATTCTCTAATAATCACTCACACATTAATTTAAATATCTCTATACTTTAATTTATAAGACCAATTACTATCTTCATAAGAAAGAAACATAATGTGTGCTAGTTTTACCATCTCATCATAATTTCAATTACACAGTAATTATTCCAAGGATTTTATCTTTAGTATTAAAATATAAAATATTAATTAAATTAATACATGAAGATAAATAAAGCTTTTTCATTAATTCAAAATAATGTCATACATTAGTTTGCATCCAATTGATTAGCTGCAAAGGCATAAACTAACAATCTCTCACTTTTACTAAAGCCAATCCCCTATGAATCTAAGATCATATCCATCCATATGACGATCATGTCTCTTTTAAGACAATGGCTTAGTAAGAAGATTTGCTAGAATCTCTTCAGTGGGAACTCACTCCAATGTTATGTCTTTCCGCTCTACTATCTCCCTAATCAAGTAAAACTTCCTGAGTACATATTTGGACTGTTGATGAGACTTGGGTTCCTTTGCTTACGCAATAGCACCATTGTTGTCACAATACAATACCATAAGCTCAACAATGCCAGGAACCACTCCAAGTTTAGTGATGAATTTCGTGATCTAAACTATTTCCTTTGCCGCCTCTGACGCTAAAATGTACTTTGCTTCGATCGTTGAATCTGCGATGGTTGGTTGGAAGGGTTGGTTGTTTATAACTCTTCCAACTAACCGACCACCATAATCAGTAAAAATATACCTTGACTGTGATCTACTATCGTCTTGATTAGACTGAAAACTGACATCCGAATGACCTTGAACTCCTAGCTCAGCTCAGCTCCTTTATAAACCAGAAAAATATCTTTAGTTCTTCTTAAGTACTTCAAGATGTTTTTTCTAGCCGTCCAATGACCCTCATCGAGATTAGCTTGATATCTGCTTGTTATGCTCAAAGCATAAGCAACATCTGGTCTAGAACGTAGCATCGCATATATGATTAATCCAATTGCCGAAGCATATGGAATACAATCCATTTTATCTCTCTCTCTTTTTGTGTCTGTGGACATACACTCTGTGAGAGAGAAATCCCATGCGATATGGGTAAGAATCCCCTCTTGAAATTCTCCATGCTAAACCTCTTTAGCACTTTATCTATGTATATAGATTGAGATAATCCTAGCAACCTTTTTAATCTATCTCGATAGATCTTTGTACCTAGTATATAAGATGCTTCTCTCATATCCTTCATGGAAAAGTTTTTAGATAACAACATCTTAACATACTAGAGCATTGAAATATCATTTCGAATAAGCAATATGTCATCCACATAAAGCATTAAGAAAATGACTACACTTCCACTTACCTTCTTGTAAACACAAAGTTCATCCACATTTTTGGTAAAATCAAACTCTTTGATTGTTTCATCAAAACAGATGTTCCAACTCTGCAACGCTTGCTTAAATCCATAAACGGACCTTTGCAACTTGCATACCTGATCAGGAAATTCTTTGGATTCAAAACCTTCAGGTTATGTCATATACACATCCTCTTGCAAATTCCCATTAAGAAATGTTGTTTTTACATCCATTTGTCAAATTTCATAATCAACGTATGCTGCTATAGACAATAAAATCCTTATGGATTTAAACATTGCTATTAGTGAAAAAGTTTCATCAAAATCAACTCTTTATTTTTGTCTGTAACCTTTCGCTACCAACCTTACTTTGTACGTATGTACATTTCCATCTATTTTAGTTTTTCTCCTAAAAATCTATTTGCATCTAATATGTCCTATACCTTTGGGTGCATCCACCAAAATCCATACTTGGTTAGTGTACATGGATTTCATTTCGGATTTTATGGCTTCTTGCCATTTTAAAGAATCAATGTCTGACATTGCTTTTTTAGAAGTAGTAGGCTCATCATGTGTGAGTGATACGTTATCCTTTCCATGCTTTATACGTAAATCTAATCTAGTGGGAGGAAGACGTATCTTATTAGTTCGTCTCGGACTATGTGTCTCTTGAACTCTCGGTTGTACATCATATGTATTAACTTGAGGTTCTTGTTCCATGTCGATGTGAATTTGTAGTTCCTGAACTTCTCTAAGTTCAACCTCACTCCCACTACTTTCTTTAAGAATAAATTATCTTTCTAAACATGTAGCATGTCTTGAGACAAACATGTTTTACTCAATAGGATAACATAATTGATAATCGATATTTTCTTTCGGATACCCCACAAATTTGAATTTATCTGATTTAGCTTGAAGCTTATTAGATATAACACGCTTCACATAAACATTGTAACGCCCTGTAATAGGGGTTAGTAGAGAGGCTTCGAATGAGTATAAGTGATGAATGAGTTAATAATGAAACATATAGTGCAGTAGAATTTGTGCAGCAACTGGAAAGAGTATGTTTTGTTTTGGTGTTTATGAATATCTGAGTTTAGTGAAAGTTTGTGTTGTTAACTTCAGAATCTGTTTAGAGTTGGTACTATTCATAAAATAAACTTACAGTAGTGAGAAAAAGCAGGTGGGAAATTTTGGTTTTGATGGTATATACCATATAAGTTTGCATTTGAGTTGTTTTGAGATTGTAATGGAATAGAAGGGCAGAATATAAGGTTAGGAATGAATAAATCAGTAGGAAGAATAGTGAAGAAGTTTGCAATTTACGGTGAAGAAGAAGATGATGAATAGAATTAAAAAAATTATGGATTTGGCAATTGTAGATAATGTTGCACTTTGAGTTGTTTAGCATAAGATAAGTTGCAAATGAAGGAGCAAATATAAGGTATAACTTTGTGATTCAAAAAATTTGGTATATTTTGGATATTTTGAAATTTTTGGAGACTCTTAGTAATATTTTGAAATTTATAGGAATTTTTTTTCTGAAAATTTTGGGGTATTTTTTTAGATTAAAAAAATTAAAATCATGGACCAATTATAATGTGACAAGTGACAGACCAGTATTTTGCCACTTGGCTCACATGCAAGGGACACACACAGACACGTGTGTCTTGCTGGAGAGAAAATTTTTGAAGCTCTCTTTCGGTTGTCTCTCACCGAAAGTAGTTCAACACCAAAACTTCCCTTCACTAAAACCAGCTCTTCCTTCACTAAAACCAGCTCCGTCTATTGCTTTGTTACTGATTATTCTGGTTTGCTTCATCCACTGAAGGCTATATTTACACTTACTGTTGGAGTTTCTGTTGAAATCAGGTAAGTGATGTTTTTTATTTTCTGGTTCTGTAAATGAATCTCTTTTAAGTCCTAGTTGTGGGTAAATAGACATGCTTAGAAGGGTCTGCAGCTGATCCTGTGACACTTCGGTGTTGAGACTTTGGTCTCTCCTGGACACTTCAGTGTCGAGACTTTGGTCTCTCCTGTATAAGTCCCGTTACCTGCCTCTGTAAATGGATTTGCAGTCCTGATATATGTTTGATTCTAACATAAACAAAAATTGTATTATGATTCTGAAGG
>JANKYE010000001.1:18431107-18464110 GCA_032467995.1 Erythroxylum dillonii | reverse complement strand
TGATTTGGAATATAATTATCTATGGAATACAATTAATACTAATTATTATACAATTATACTCCTAAAATCACTCCTAATGTCAACACTCAATTGTTTTATACAAACTCTAAAATCCCCAGAGGTTAAAGTCCAGGCTGAGAACTAACTGAAAAGTAGAATTAATGCAAGTCCTAATCAGGATTTAACTGATATATAGGGAGGGCACTGGGCAGCATGTATTCTATTTATTTTACTGAATTAAACTGATGTAATATGCATGGTTAATTATGTTATGACCGATCAAGGAAGGGATAAAAAGGGGAATAAGTCTAGTGTGTGGAGAGTGTACTCGAGGAGAAAGAAGGAGAGTAGAGAGGGGAAGTTAGTTAGATTAAGTGAGTTGGCATAACAGAATGGAGAGAGGGGATGAGAGGTGGGGGTTTTGGTGTGCGGGGGGAGAGCAGAGGAAAGGAGGCAGGAGTAAGGTGTCGATTTGGGCAGAGAGAATAGATATTCTCCCTAAGGAGCATTGTTGCTCTGGTTTAGTAAGAAATTGGAGACTTACCTTTGTAATAGCAATGTTAGACACTGGTTGAACTAAATAATATACGGCTCTCTAGCTGATTAAGATAGAGCTTCCTATCAATTGGTCCGACCTGCCGGATACGCCAAAGAGAGTGGAAATTCACTTGTCATTCATGCCACCTAAGATGTCCGATAGAGTAGATGCTCTGGAGTCTCGTATGGCGAATTTGGAGGCAGGAATGGAAGACATCCAATCTTCCATGCGATTGGCGATGGGCGATGGGCGAAATGCAACGAGCACTATTGCTGGAGATGAATAAGATTATGGGTAAGAGACCCAAGGAAGGACAGGGGAGCGATACAGTAAGGAATGAGCAAACGTCGCTAGGTGATCGGAACAATCAATTTCCACAAAATTCCAGACCACCTGGGGAGTCTTCTGTGGACATGGACGGGTATAGGATGTTGGTATGAAAAGTGGAGCTACCCATGTTTGATGGGTCTGACCCCGTTGGATGGATAACTAGAGTAGAAGTATACTTCGGGGTCCACCATACCTCGGAGGAAGTAAAGATCAAACTCACACTCTTAAGCATGAAGGGCTTAACTATCCAATGGTTTAACCTGTTAAGGGAGACGGAGACAGCTTTGAGTTGGGAGACTTTTAAGAAAGCGTTGATCAATCGTTATGGAGGAAGGAGGTTTGAGAACCTTTATAAGGAACTCTCCGATCTTCAACAAACCGAAACCGTGGATGAATACATTGAATCCTTTGAATTCATCTCATCTCAAGTCGGTCGACTTTCAGAAGAATAGTTCATAGGGTACTTTATGAGTGGGCTGAGATCAGATATCAGGAGGAGGGTGCGCACCTTCAACTCGGTAAATCGGTACCAACTGATGAAAATCGCCAGAGCGTTGGAAGAGGAAGTGTGCGGTGAGGAAGGTTAGAGATTGCGACATCGCCCATGGGGTCAACGTCGGGAAGCTAGATTTAAGAACCAGACCCATTTTCGGGCCAACCTGAGTCGATTAGACCTGGGTCACTCTGGCTCCATGGGTCAAGTGCAGACGGGTGGGGAATACGGAGCGGGTCGAACCCGCGACGCTCCTGGGTATCGCCTTAGCGCCCAGGCGCCGATTCAGCCAACTCTGGCGTCGCAGGTGAGGAGGGTAGGCGTTGACAGGAGGCCGCTAGCTGAGAAAAACCAAGAGTTGCGCCATATCTCTTACCAAAAGCTTATGGACCACAAGGCAAAGGGGATGTGTTTTCGGTGTGGGGAACGTTTTCACCCCTTACATCAGTGCGCTGAGAGATAACTTCGGTTGTTGGTGTTGGACGAAAATGAGACTCTAAATTAGGAAGGGGAAATAGTTGCATTTGAGATGGAGGAAGAAGATGAAGGGGACGTTGTGGCGTTGGAGTGTCGGGTTATGGGAGTTTTCGGAGTACACAATGCTCCGACGTCTGAAACCAAAACCATAAGGCTGGAGGGAAAAAATTTCGGGGTTCCTATTATGGTATTAGTGGATAGTGGGGCTAGCCACAACTTCATCTCCCTCGAATTGGCTACTGGTTTGGGTTTGACGACCGTGTTTACCAGAACTTTGGGAATCCGTTTGGGTGATGGTCACAAGGTGATGACAAAAGGAAGGTGTATCGGGGTTCCTATTCAGCTGGGGAATTTGGATTTGAAGGTGGAGGCATATATGCTAGATTTGGGAGGAATGAATGTCATATTAGGGGTTGCTTGGTTGCAGACCTTGGGGAAAGTTATAGTAGACTGGAAGGAAATGACAATGCAGTTTCAATATGACGGTCAGATGGTCGAGTTGTGTGGCAAGGTTGACAATAAAACTGTGCCGGAAAATAATAGAGGAAGGGACAAAAGTCCAGCACCCTTACACGGGTTATTGGCAAGCTTACAGAAGGGGGTTCCATCAGTGAAGCTAGAAGATATCAAGGATGGGTTTCAGCTACAGATGGGCAGTAGAGAGCAGAAGGGATTAAATCAGATTTTGGATCGATTTCTAGAAGTTTTTAGAGAGATTCAAGGACTGCCTCCCTAAAGGAATCATTGTCATTCTATAGTCTTACAACAGGGACAAGACCCAGTCAGTGTGCGACCTTATAGATACCCTCATCATCACAGAGATGAGATTGAGAAGTAGACTCGACAGATGCTTCAGCTTGGAATTATTCAACCTAGCTCAAGTGCTTATTCCAGTCCCGTCATTTTGGTTAAAAAGAAGGATGCGTTTTGGCGGATGTGCGTGGACTATAGAGCCTTAAATAAGGTTACGGTAGCTGACAAATATCTAATTCCGGTAGTGGATGAACTGTTAGATGAATTACACGGACCTTATTTTTTCTCTAAAATTGATCTTAAGTCGGGGTATCATCAGATCAGAGTCATGGAGGACGATGTTCACAAGACTGCATTCCGAACATATGATGGTCACTACGAGTTTCTCGTCATGCCGCTCGGACTAACCAATGCACCGACCACTTTCCAATCGGCCATAAAGGACATTTTTAGACCGTTCCTTCGAAGGTTTGTGTTGGTTTTCTTTGACGATATTCTGGTGTATAGTGCTGATTGGGAGATGCATTTGTTATATTTGTCTAAGGTGTTGGAGGTGTTAAAGCATAATCAATTTGTGGCGAATCAAGAAAAGTGTACGTTTGGGAGGGGATTTGTTGACTACTTAGGTCATGTTATCTCAGGGGAGGGGGTAGCAATCGACCCAGTGAAAATTCAAAGTGTTCTCAGGTGGCCTGTTCCTCGAAATGTTAAAGGTGTGAGGGGTTTTTTGGGATTGACAGGTTATTATCGTAAGTTCATCAGGAATTATGGTAAAATTGCTAAACCTCTAACGGATTTGACAAAGAAAGAAGGGTTTCATTGGGATGCAAGGGCTTTAGAGTCCTTTGAGGTTTTAAAGAAGATATTGACCACATCACCGGTATTAGCTCTTCCTAATTTTGCACAATCTTTTGAGATCGAATGTGATGCGTTGGGAAAAGGAGTGGGTGCAGTGTTAATGCAAAATCAGAGGCCCATAGCTTATTTTAGTAAGACACTTTCGAAGGGGAATCTTTCCAAGTCGGCTTATGAGAAGGAATTAATGGCTTTGGTGTTAGCTCTACACCATTGTCGCCATTACTTATTGGGAAGGTCCTTTGTGGTGTTTTCTGATCAAAAGAGTCTTAGACACTTGTTGCAACAGAGGGTGACTACCACGGATCAGCAATGTTGGATAGCTAAGCTTTTAGGCTATCATTTTGAGGTTGTTTATAAACCCAGACCTGAAAATAAGGCAGCTGATGCATTATCGAGGATGTATGATGAAGGCGAACTAAAGACTATCATTTCCTATCCTCAATGGCTAGAGGGCCGAAATCTACAGCAGGAGGTGCAACAAGACTCTACTCTATGTGGAATTATTAAGGATATACAGTAGAATCCTCATTCTAGATCGGGGTTTACGTGGCAACAGGGAGTCTTCATGTATAAGGGGAGAGTGGTGATTTTAGCTTCTTCGGTGTACATTCCAATTTTTTTTTACAGGAGTTCCATTCCTCTCTAATGGGGGGACATTCAGGTTTCCTCAGAACTTATAGAAGAATCGCTAGTAATTTGTATTGGATAGGTATGAAGAAGTGTGTTCAGGAATTTGTGAGAGCTTGTGATACATGTTAGCAGTAGAAATATGTTGCTACATCTCCTGCAGGTTTGCTCCAACCTTTACCCATCCCGAATCAGGTTTGAGAAGATATTACGATGGATTTTATAACGGGACTTCCTAAATCTAAGGGGTATGAAGCTGTGCTGGTGGTGGTGAATAGATTGTCAAAATATGGCCACTTCATTCTACTTAAACACCCATATACCACAAAATATGTTGCTGAGGTGTTTATTAAAGAAGTGGTTTGTTTACATGGAATCCCTCAATCCATCGTCCGTGACCGAGATCCTCTATTTGTTAGTATATTTTGGAGAGAATTATTTTGATTGCAAGGTACAAGGCTAAAAATGAGCTCCGCTTATCAACCGAAAACGGATGGAAAAACGGAAGTCTTAAACCGATGTTTGGAGACTTACTTGAGGTGTTTCGCTTCCGAACAGCCTAGAACTTGGTCTTTATGGATCGCATGGGCAGAATTGTGGTATAATACCACTTTTCATATATCTATGGGGTCCACCCCCTTTGAAGTGGTTTATGGTAAGAAACCTCCTCCATTGGTGCAATACTCACAAGGGGAAACAAAGGTAGAGGCGGTAGCTAGAGAAATGCATGAGAGGGATGAAGCATTTAATCAGTTGAAGTACAATCTGATGCGGGCACAACAGCAAATGAAGAAGCAAGCTAACAAGAAAAGGACTTCTCAGTCGTTTCAAGTGGGAGAATGGGTGTTCCTCAAACTTTGGCCCCATAAGCAGGTGTCGGTAATTAAAAGAATTAACCAGAAGTTATCAACCAAGTTCTATAGGCCATTTCAGGTTGTGGAAAAGTATGGGGCTGTCACATACAAGCTCCAACTACCCCCACAGCCAAGAATCCATCCGGTATTTCATATATCCCAGCTCAAGAGGGTAGTGAGAAACTATTCAGTGGAACCTAACCTACCTGAAGGGTTGGAGGTGGAATTGGAAGAGATCATTGAACCAAAAATGGTGCTAGCTAATAGAGAAATCACTAAAGTAGGAACTTCAATCCGTCAATGGTTGATCCAATGGAAAGACAAACCTATAGAGAATGCTACTTGGGAGGATGAGTTAGTTCTTCGTAGCCAATTTCCTCAGCTCAACCTTGAGGACAAGGTTGTTCTTCCAGAGGGAAGCAGTGTTAGGACCGATCAAGGAAGGGATCAAAAGGGGAATAAGCCTAGTGTGTGGAGAGTGTACTCGAGGAGAAAGAAAAAGAGTAGAGAGGGGGAGTTAGTTAGATTCAGTGAGCTGGCATAACAGAATGGAGAGAGGGGATGAGAGGTGGGGGTTTTGGTGTGCGGGGGGAGTGCAGAGGAAGGGAGGCAGAAGTAAGATGTCAATTTGGGCAGAGAGAATAGATATTCTCCCTGAGGAGCATTGTTGCTCTGGTTTAGTAAGAAATTGGAGACTTGCCTTTGTAACAACAGTGCTAGACACTAGTTGAACTAAATAATACACAGCTCTTTAGCTGATTAAGATAGAGCTTCCTATCAAATTCAGTTTCTTAATTCTAGTAAACGACTGATGTTTGATACATAATCCACAGAAGCTTGGAGGATTAATTTGTCTCATGTTCTAGTCACCTTATTAGATTTATGAATTAGTCTATCACATGGATATACTTATCGACCCAAACCTTCAGTAAAATTTGCTTATTCTTCATCCATTTTGCCCTCAAACAAAATAATCGAACTAAAGCAAACTAAGGAATATTTGGATGACTCAGACCTGGGTTTTTCTTTCTGTTTCAGTTTTTAAAATGGTTTTTTAATAGGTACTATGTAAGTTCACCTTGGTCCTGTTCACTTTTAAGTTTTGACTCAATGCTCGCACCACTGACTAAAATGATGTAGAACTTCGACAAGAACTAGGTGGTTTCTCTGCATAGCAGAGAGAAAATGGAAAATTGGGTTTGGTTGCTTCCTATGCTTACTGTCACAGGGACTCGTTGAGGTTTGTCAAAAGGCTGATAAGCAACCCTAGATTGCACCAAGTTAGTTCAATGGAACTTTACGTCGAACAGTTAATATGCGTTTTACCGCGGCTTTTCATTAAACACCCGATATGTGTTTCAATGAGATATTTCGTCCATCATTTTTTGTACGTCATAATTTAGAAATTTTGGGACTTGGAACAAAAACCTGCAAACTAGACATAAAGAAGCATGTTTCTTCATGTAAACGGACATGTTATAAACTAGATATGAAGAAGCACGGCCAACAAACAATTTTTCCTATAATAATCAGACTTTTTATTGAACAGCTTCAGACAACTTGTTTAAAAGAGGGTCTCACAGTTGCCAATACAATAACTAAAGTTAGTATGACTGCCTCCTAAAGCATACTAGTGCCTCCATCCCTTCTTGTGGCCATCTTCCATATATGGCTCAAGAAATCCTATGAACTGAAATGACATAAAATGAATCAGGGTTAAATGCTATGAGCAATCACATAATTCATTAAACTCCATTTGGTTCTCATGGCCACCTTCCAGAATGAACACAGAACATAAGAAAAGCACTTCCATGACTATTTTGTCTTTACAGTTACATGAAGTAGATATATAAAGTAGAAAACTACTCATTTATAACATCTGGTAACGATTCAACTTTAATGAAGATCATGCATCATAAACAAGTGCCTAGCATGTAAGTAATGATCTAATAAGCATATCTAGCCAGTTCAAGTTTGTGTTCACTTCCAGGACAAGTTTCATAATGTAAACTTAGTTTGGCTGAAGATGTAGCACAAGCAAATTAAAGCAATATCAAAACATGTTTTCAACTCATAACAACATATTTGCTCCCCATGTTAACAAAACAAATAAAATGAAGTATCTGTTTATGACACCTAAACACCTTAGTCCCATCTTTAGACCATCGTGCTCCAAAACCATTAAACATCCTTATCTCAAAGACAACACCATGCTGAGGGACAATGTGCACATTTGACCAGCGACAAGAGGTTAAGAAACAATTGATGACGTCCATAGCAAGCTTGTTTTTCACACGATCTAGCAAAGTGAAATAAAAAAAATACTCTTGAGTATAGTGTTCGACAATGGATGAAGACGGATGTCCTATCTTCATAGGTCAAAATATATCCTCCGTAAGCAATGCTGTCGTTTCGATATACACAATAAGGAAAAGCCAGAAATTTCCAGAAGTACTGAATTGTTCATAGTTTAAGAAACTGAACTCTGTGTAGTGGGTTTATTTCATTAAAACAAACTCCTTGATTTATAGTAATCCTTTTTCCCTTTGAAAAGAACAAAACTAGCGGCTGTATGCAAGCCTGATTTCTAATTCAAGATGACATTAGGAAATCATGAGTTGAGGCAAATGCCATTCTGAGAGAGCAATATCTATTGGACTTGGTTATTTCATGATTTCAGTATTAACATTTTAAAATTTGTAAAAAAATAGCTTATACTAAAAGTTTCTACATAAATTAGGAACAGAACATCAGAAAACTTTGAACCATAAATAAATAAATAAAATGCAGAACTTAAACTCAATCATTTGGTTTTAATGCACATAAACTTCCAGATGTGCTCACTTTTAGTGCCTCAAAACCAACCCAATGTGCTTAAGTATGCAACAAAGGCAAGCTACACAGAAAAAGAGTGCCATTTAATGCTTCAAGATGTGCAAGTGGATTTTTCTATCATTACCTGAGAGCCTTAGTCAGCGAAGCAGTTGTTTTTTGGCAACAATCCAATTATCTGTATATTAATTCTTAACAGCTGATTGCTCATCAAGTCTCATGTAAAACTGCATATAGCATGTTGATCTAACAAAAAAGACCTGTTTTTATGCTAATATGTACATGAATTCAAATTCACATGCTACAGCTTCATGTGATGCAGAAATCTTTTGGTAATCTGAAAAACAGTTTCCTTGAAATTCTAAATCTGAGAAGAGCAGTAAGCAAAAGCATGGAAAAAAGACTAGGACACTTACCATTCCCACTGAGAGTACCCCAATATTTATGGCTGCTTCTTTCAGCATGCTTAGCCAAAGCCCTTGCTCCATAAGTCAAGGCACTGCCTTTGATCTAATGTGAATTAAAAAAATTCATAACAGACAATTGTTAGCTTGTTGAAACATATCAAGGAACTGAAAATCATATAGTGACCAAAATAGAGGGTAGCAAATGAATAAAGCAAGCCTTGATGGGTTCTAAGTTGAATTTGTTTGTTCTACAATTTATTTTCCACCCACACCTTTGGTCTTAAAATCAACACTATAAGATTTATCTATTCAACTATTTGGCTTTAAGGCAAACTGCTGCACTAACCACTAACCTCAACCAATTTTGTGGGATTGAATTTTCTCCAATCAAATGTAAAGGAAGCAAATTCGATGTGTTAAGATAAGCATTTCACTTGTATTCTTACATTAGGATTATATGGCAAGACAAAGGATGATAGAAGGGTTGACCTCGGTGGAGGAAGGGCACCAGAAACTGATCCTGCAGTGTGTCCAAGACCTAGTAGACTTTGAAGGCCACTATAGCTCAGTTCCTATATCAAAAAGACAAAAGCACATTATATTTACTACAAGCATTTTTTGTATTAAATTTTCATGTGCATGCGGCATACAGCTCTCAAGCCAAAACCAGCAGCTTTTATTGAACACGGAACATTCAAAACAAAATAAAGTTAAACAGATTTATAGATTCAAAAGGTCAAAAAGGCCATGAAAAAGCTGTTTCCATAAAGCGAAACATTGAGTAAATACTTCCCAGTAGATGAAATGGAATACAGAAGAATCAAATAGTTACTTTCTATGAAGGCTAAGCAACTTCTGCATGCAATGTTATAGTAAGGAGGTACTTACAGAAAGCAGACTGGCCAAAACTAGATATGGCTGAGCAGCCAGCTTCAAGACAAGGATTGCAAGGACTCCATTTGATCTTTCTCTTTCTTCTGTGTAAAAACTCCTGTATATTTTCACACCTGGTCTTACCATAAACTCAGAATTATATGTCGTCAAATCTTATAAAATCAGAAATGTAATTGCCACCGATTATCTAGTCAATAAAATTTGTCTGTATTGCAAAGCTTGCAAGTAGCCAAAAAAGAGACTCATTGAACACCTTCCAACCAAATGGATGAATCATGTTAAATTTTCCTAGTGTATGATGAAAGTAATAGTCAAAATGAGCTTGAGAAAGAATCATTTAATTTTCTCATATCTCTTCCAACTCATATTGGTCTTCCTATTATGGTTTACATGCTTTACATCTTAAAGAGAAATTATGATCTTAAATTCCAAATGTAATGAGTTTACTCTTTGATGAGGGCAAGCTAGCTTATAAGATTGTGAAATAAGCGTTAGCAATCCACGACATACGATGCAAGCTGATGTCAAATTGTGAAATTAACAAAGTAGTTGGTATGCTCTTTCACCTTCTTCAATGGTTTCAACCCCAGGAAGGACTTTTCCAAGACCCTCTGCTTCCAGCATGTTCGAAAATGAAACATAATGATGAATAGCCTACAAATCAAAGACATTTCAAAAGCCAAGCTACATAGAAAAAGCACCTGAACAATCAATTGCACAGACATGGTGTACCTCAACCTCAAGCACCACACTTTTGTTCAGGAGAATAACAAATCCTGGCTTCATTCTACAATCAAGGAAAGTAATTAGTTAGTAAATGGTCATAGGACAATAATTAACATTTAAAATATGAATATAAACCTGAAGAAAATAAATTTGAGAGTTATGAAAGAATGATGCTCAATTATGGTTCTTCCAATCCTCTCAGAGAAAAAAAAATTTAGAAACTGATCTTAATCTTATAAACATATCTGAAAACTACAGCAAGAAATTCATCTGGTATTGACACCAGTAGTACAAGTTTGAACTACTAGTAACACACAACGAAAACCAAAATCGATGGATGAGGCCTAGAATAGGTTAAACCAATCTAAAGGCACAATTTTCCTATACATATACATGCTGTTAGTTAACTCAGTTCACAACTCACATCCATTCATGTTCCAATGCCATGTAATTATCTCCTTAAGCATGAACAAAAAACAAAGATCAAACTGAACAAGGGCAAAACAAAACCACCTGAAATAAACCAAAGTCCACACAAGTCATACCTATCATGAATACCACCAGCACATCTTCCTTCAATTGTTTTCACGCCATCTATACAACCACAGAACAATGAAGCGCAATTCATTGACCGTCTAAACAAAGATAACCAGATGATAATAAATTATCAACTTAGCATGTTACAGACTTGACGGGAAGTCAAAAAGACCTATGGAATCCAAGCAGCCGCACCTTTCAGCAAAGAAAAGAAGGGCTCTTGAACATGCAGTTCGTGGGACACACTCTTCAAAATCTGCTAAGAAGCAACAGTTTCAGAACTGGGGGTTCAAGAAACATCATCAAGAGCCAATTAACACCATCAGCTTCACTAAAGTAACTCACATCCATTATTTGAGTACCCTTTTCAAGAATTGACTTATCCCATTCTTCCTCTTTCTGCTTCAAGCAACCGTCTTCACTACTAAATTCTGCCTTATCGTATGTCCTACACAAAGCCCCAGAAACTATAGAACGGTAAATAGCCGAAGCCAGACGTTTGAATAAAGGGTATCGTGGAACACCATCAAAAGGGTCTGCAGCAATCATGAAAAGCAACAAATCCGCAATTAAAATGATTGCACTTGACTACACCTGTCGTTCCTTTGACTAATCACTTGAAAACTAAAGAAGAAGCCTTTAGGAGCTTACCGCAGTTACTACTTCTATCAGGAGTGAGCGGCAGCGAAAATGAATTATCTGGGTCGTCTTGAAGAAGGTTGGAACAGAATTCCTTGGAGAGGCATAGATCGAGTCCTAAAGTTTCGTTGACATGAGACTGGAGCGTGAATTTAAGTAGCTCTTCTATGTACTCTTTCGCGCTCTCCATTCTTTCACCAAATCTATGTATTTTTGGAGATGCGAAACGAGTTAATTACAACCAAAAGAACTCATATTTGTACTTCTTCAACTTTGCTTGACAAACTTAAATTGCTTATGAACTACGTGGAGCTTATGTAATCATTAACAATTCATGCGCCAGTGATTAGCTGAAGCCTGAAAAGTTCAACTTTTTATGGTCCAAACTTGTGTCCTAATAATGATTTATAAAACCATGCACGGTGTCACAATATGCTTCTGCTGTGAGGTGCTGAGCTCTAACAAGTTTGTTATAACAGATTCACATGTTTATTTCCTCCATTTCTGACATTGTATAGCAAATTTTTCTTTCTCATTTTATATATATATATATGTACAAATGAGATCAATTTTGAATCAATAAGACCAAAATTCATTTACTCTGTAAAGTTGCTTTTAAACTCAAACGATGTCATGGTATCAGAGAATAGTTCGTTTGATTTAATTTTTTTTTCTTTTCTTTGCCTGCAAGGTGTTGGACGAAATTCCTCTGCTATTGTCAGGATTAATTTCTTTCTTCTGTAACGGCTGGAACTACTGCTGCTTATTCTTTTGATTCTTCCGGATCAGTTCTTGATCCTAATCATGAGCTTTTTCTTCATCATGCTGATAATCCTAATGCGGTTTTGGTTAACAAGCTTTTGATGGGAGACAACAATGGTCATTGGAAAAGAGCAATGATCGTTGCACTTTCTGCCAAGAACAAACTAGGATTTGTTCTTGGAACTTGCAGCAGGTTACCTTCAACAGATCCCCTGTCTTCTCAAAGGGAACGCTGTAATTATATGATCATATCTTGGTTGTTACATGCTGTATACTGGCATTGCCGAGAGTATAATTTACTGTTCTATTGCTAAAGATATTTGGGATGAGCTTGAGCAAAGATACGGAAAATCTAATGGTGCAAAGATTTTTCAGTTACAAAGAGATTTGTCTTTAATGAGCCAAGGTAATCTTTCAATTGCATCTTTCTTTACAAAGATCAAAAAGGTCTGGGATGAATACAGACACAGTACGTTGATTACTATGCCAAACTTGTTCTTGTGGAGATGGTCAAGCCATAGCTCAATTAATGCAACAACAACAACTCATGCAATTTCTGATGGGGTTTAAATGAAGGTTACAAGATCATGAGAGGCAATCTTTTGATGTGGCAACCTCTGCCTATTGTCAGTCAAGCTTACAATATTTTGCTTCAAGAGGAAAAACAAAGAGATTTGGAAAATATCTCTCAGATTGCATCTGATTCTGCTGCTTTGATTTCTTCTTATAAAACTTCAGAGACGATTTATAATGGTGGATCTACAATGGTCTCTCAATACAGGCAAAATCAGAACAATTTTAGAGGTGGTCAACAGCAGCAGAAAGGAAATTCCATGGGAATAAGCATAATTACGTTTGCAGTCATTGCAAAATTCCTGGACACACTGCTGAGATTTGTTACAAATTACATGGATATCCACCAAGGCACAAATTTGCAAAAGGTAAAAGGGTTGTAGCTACCCTGCAAACTTCAGCAATGTCTCCAGCAGGTGACATTCCCTCTAAAAACCAGAATATTCATTCTCCTCCTACGATTACCCAGCAACAATACAATCAGTTGATAACTCTTTTGAGCAAACACAACCAGGAGATGCAGAATACTTCAGCAAAGAGTGAGCATCATAATCCCAATGCATTTTTGGCAGGTAAAAGTGTTTGTTTCTTTTCTTCTACTACTAATCCTAATTGGATTATTGATAGTGGAGCTAGTGGTCACATTTCGTCATATTTTTCATTGCTTCAAAACACCAAACCTGTCCATGGTAATTGCTATATTACTATACCCAACGGAAAACAAGCTAGAATCATGCAAGTTGGTTCTGTTTTGCTGTCATCTTCTATTAAACTTAATAACTACATGTTCAAGATTTTCATTTCAATCTTCTATTTGCCAACAAATTGACCAAACAATTGTCATCTAATCTTGTTTTTACCCCCACCTCCTGCCTCATTCAGGACCCTTCAATGAAGAAGGGAGTGCTTCTTGGTAAGGAGGCTGGTGGACTCTATTTTGTAAACAGCAATTCTTGCAAAATTAAAAATGGTGGCAATCTTAAGACTCATACGTCTGAACATCTTTGTTCTTCTTCTCTGTCATTCAGTTTCTCCTAGTGAAAATATATGGCATTGTAGACTTGGACATTGTCCTTTGGTCAAATGAAAGACATTGATTCCTTGCAATTTAAATCTGATACTACTTGAATCTGTGATATTTCTCCTCGTGCTAAACAACATTGACAGTCATTTTCTTTGAGTTCTACTCATACTTTTCATATCTTTGAATTAATTCACATTTGATATATGGGGTCCATATCATCATTCAAAATATAATGGCTTCAAATATTTTTTTAACAATTGTGGATGATTTTTCAAGAACCATTTGGACACATCTGCTTTCACACAAGAGCAATGCATTCCCAATTTTAAAAGCCTTTGTTGCTTACAATGAAAATCAATTTCATACAAATATTAAAATCATAAGGTCAGATAACGCTGCTGAATTTGATGATGGTACTGCAAAACAATTTTATGCACTCAAAGGGATTATTCATCAAACAAGCTGTGTGGATACACCACAACAAAATGGCTTAGTAGAAAGAAAACACAAGCATTTACTTGAAATAGCTAGAGCTTTATTCTTTCAATCAAAATTACCCAACGAGTATCGGGGAGAGTGTTTTTTGACTGCCATTTATCTTATAAATAGATTTCCTACTACCTTTCTTCAAAACAAATCTCCCTATTAGGTACTTTTTAACACTAAACCCTTTTATTCACATCTAAAAGTGTTTGGTTGCCTCTGTTTTGCTTCAACTCTTAAAAGCTATAGGGATAAATTTCAACGTCGAGCTCATCCTTGCGTTTTTCTAGGCTATCTATATGATAAAAAGGGATACAAGGTTTTAGACTTGGAAACACACAAGGTTTTCTCTACTAGAGATGTTGTTTTCCAAGAGAATATATTTCCTTTTCAGCATTTTAATCAAAATACTCCTACTTCATCATTTCCTGTTCATGAGGATGTGGACCCTCCTATTATCATTCCTCCTCATTCTGACACTTCTTCTTCTTATGTTTCTATATTTGCTGTTGACACAACTTCATCCACTTCTGTTCATCATTCCACTTCTTCTTCTGATACTAATAATATTTCTTCATCTCAATCTTCTTCAAATACAATTCCTCCACTATGAAAGTCCAACAGATTGCATAAAACTCCCTCTTACCTGCAGGATTATGTTTTCAATAATACCACTATTCTTCTGCTATTAGTTCTAAGGTTCATTAGTGTAACCTTGTTTCTTTTTCCACTTTACCTTACACCTATCAAGTTAATGTTGCTCAAATTACATATTTTTTTTGATCCTAAATCATATCATGAAGCTTCACAAGATCCTAATTGGGTTAGTGCTATGAGAAAAGAACTATGCTTTACAGGCTAATAATACTTGGGATGAGGTGTCTCTTCCTATTGGCAAGAAACCCATTGGTTGCAAATGGGCTTATAAGGTCAAGTTCAAAGCAGATGGCTCACTAGAAACGCATAAAGTCAGATTTGTTATCATTGGTTGCAACCAAAAAGAGGGGATTGATTATCAAGAAACATTTTCTCCTGTGGTTAAAATGGCTACCATAAGATCCATCATTGTCTTAGCAGCCAACAGAAAATGGACAATATTCCAACTTGATGTTAATATTGCTTTCATTCATAGGAATTTACACGAGGAGGTGTGCATGAAAATGCCTCCAGGTCTTCCTAATGCAAAAAAACAAGGTGTGTCGGCTTAAAAAGTCTCTCTATGGTTTAAAACAAGCTTCAAGACAATGGTTTGCAAAACTAAGTCAGACTCTCAAAAGTCTAGACTTTACTCAATCAAAGAATGATTACTCTTTGTTCCTTAACATTCAAGGGTAGCATAACACCATTGTTGCAGTTTATGTTGATGACATATTGGTGACTAGTTCTGATCTTAATGCCATTGCTATCTTGAAAAATCACTTGCGTGCTTCCTTTGACATCAAGGACTTGGGGCATTTGAATTATTTTTTGGGCATTGAAGTCAGTAAGATGGATAATGGATATGTTTTGACTCAAAAGAAGATTACTGAAAGTGGCGTAAATGACCTTAAAGTAGTCTCCACACCATTACCTTTACATCTTAAACTATCCTTGGACAATGGCTCACCTATTGCAGACCCTACCTTTTACAGAACAATTATTGGCAAACTAAACTTCTTAACACACACACATCCTGATCTCAGCTTTGCTGTTCGGACCCTTAGTCAATTCATGCAAACACCTTTGGATACTCATCTTGATGCTCTGTTTCATGTCCTGAGGTATATCAAGGGTACATCAGGTCAAGGAATTCTGCTCAAAGCCTCAGATCAGATTCTTTACAGGCTTTCTCAGATTCTGATTGGGCAGCTTGCCCTACTAGCAGAAGATCTGTCACTGGTTACATTATTTTATTAGGTCAGTCTCCTATTAGCTGGAAGTCTAAGAAACAAGGGATTGTGTCTAAATCTTCTTCTGAAGCTGAATATAGGGCCATGTCTCATGCTGCTGCAGAGGTGACATGGCTTGTTAGGCTATTGGAAGAAATGAGATTTCATTCTCTCAAACCAGTGACACTTCATTGTGACATCATGTCAGCTTTACACATTGCAAAAAATTCGATCTTTCATGAAAGAACCAAACATATAGAGCTGGATTGTCATTTCAGCAGAGAAAAGGTCTTGGAAGGATTGTTGCAATTATCTTATCTTCCCAACAAATTTCAACTAGCTGATGTACTTGCAAAAGTGCTTCCTTCTTCTCAGCATCAACTTCTCTTGTCCAAGCTTGGCATGGTCAATTTTTCCCCTGCTCAAGCTTGAGGGGGGTGTTACAATATTCTGCTGCTGTGAGCTGTTGAGCTCTAGGTTGTTAGAATACATCCAGCTGGTTCTCTAACTAACTCTACCACATCAGCAAGTTCGTTATAATAGATTCACATGTTTATTTTCTCCGTTTCTGAGATTGTATAGAAAAATTTTCTCTCTCATTTTGTATATATAATGAAACCTTCTGGACAAATGAGATCAATTTTGGATCAATAATACCAAAATTCATTTACTCTCTAAAGTTGATTTTGAACTCAAACGTTATCACACGGAGCTAAAATTGTCAAATTCATTAGTGAAGCAATATTAATCGTATTAACAAAAATGATTAAAATTTTAAATGGTCGAAGAAAAGATTGTTTCTAGTATTGCAAGTAACATAGATAATATAAGTTCTAATATAATTTATTTTGGTATATTTTGGCTGAAAATGTACCAGGCAGATCCTTTTTCTCTGCAGAAGAAAATTGTGATTACTCACTTCAATCGATGAAAGGAAATGCAACAGAAGCCAAAGATTGAAATAAATAAATTTATTTCTATATATTTATACTGCTTTAACAAATGCCCGGTGATCTATGTGATGAGGTTGATCCCCAGCTTTCGCCTTCACATTGAATCAAAGAACTGGAAAATTTATCATGACTTCTGCTGCCATAAATGTCACCAAGCCAATCTGGCTTCACCCCTCCCTCCCCTACGATATAATATTTCTGAATTCTACATATTTTTGTATATCTTCCTGTACACTCAGCGAAGTTTGGAACTATTATTATTATCTGAAATGATATTGGAACTTGACTTCTTGGTACTATGAGCACTTCTGGAGTTGCTTGCACATCTGCCTTCCAGTGCCCATGTACTATGCATCATTGAATTGTCGCCAGTTCTAGCCTGATCCTGAGCCTATCATGGTTACTTATGCTGCTCCATGTTCCAACCCATCCGCTTTGGTGGAATGAGGCTTAACAGATCCATCCTTGGAATGGTATTCCTGCTCATGTTGAGCTTCCACTATCCAAACTAAGACCAGCAACACCATGATCATTGCCAGACACACCAGTGATGCCCATACCATGTGAACCTTTCGCTTCAAAGGTTTGCAATGCTTCAATAGGATCTCCGAAAAGGCATCTTTTACTGATTTACACTCTAACAGATTTTGCATTCCAGGATAGGCGTCTAATAGGTCCTGTAGTGAAACTGCGTAGGCTGTCAATGTTTTTGAGGTACTAGCAGGAATGAATTGTCCATCTTCACAAGTTCCATTGTTCGAATCTGAACAAGTAAGCACCTTCAATACCTGTTGAAAGGAAGGCACAAGAGAAAAAATTGAGTTTCTGGTTACGAAGTACGTATGCCATTACATCATGAAGGCCTTACATTAATGGCGTACCTCTGGGATGTCTCTTACTCGAATTGTGTTCTCAGGGCAATCATCTGGCCTGTATTCATTCGTTGGAGGTGCCGTGAATGGGTTGCAGATGGAAAAGAAAGTGCTTGACGATCGTTGCAGAGCTGACAAGTTTGCATTTATCTGCAAGAGCAGGGAGAAAACATTAGGCATAAGTACTTCTATGTCAAGGATTGCGTTTTCAACATCAAAGATCATTTATCTCATGCATCTTCAGGAAAGTTCTATAATTCTAGCAGTTATTAGCCATTATAAATTGGACTTAAATAATAAGCAAACTTCTGACTTGGGCAATTTGAACGTTGCAACCAGTCATTCAACTTAAAGGGAGAAATATGTTCATGTGCGAAGATATAAATACCTGATTAACAAGGTTGTAAACCCCTGAACCGACATCAGACAGTACTGGTTTTGCAGAGGTGAGTTCATCACACGGAAGAATAGAGCTCAAGCTGCTGTTGTTGGGATTTTCTTGGAAGTTTTCAAGAGCTGTACATGTATCCCTGGAGAAACTGCAGAAATGTGGATAGTTTTCCAATTACTACTCAGAATTTTGGTATATTGGCTCACTATCTCATAGATCTTATTGGTTATATTAGTGGATTTGTATAAATCAATCAGAGGAATGAAGGACTTAAGACTTACTTATGCAAGAAGAAATATATCCCAAAGAAGAGCCAGCAGAGAGCAGTTAGGAACCAACAAAGCGTGATTAATCTGCAACGGGCCGGAGAAAGGATTATGAATGTTGAAAATTCAATGGAAAACTAAACGAAGATACAATTTAATAGCTCGATCACTTACAAATGAAGGGCTCTACTTCTTGACTTTAGGAATCGGATGACTGCAGTAATATGAAATCAGGAATTCAGATTAGAATTCTATCCAATATGACAGTTGAAAAAATGATTGATTATGGACTATTTGGATAAACATTTTCTAGTTTCGTAGAAGTTCCATTCAGCAAGAAAAATTTTAGTTTCATTATCAATTTTAACCATATGGTTTAATTCTGTAAGAAGGATTCATGGAAGTTTTAGTTAGTAAGAAATTAAATACTTCAGTTTCGTTCGTAAATGCCAAATTGTGATAACTGTGACAATTATAGGAGGAAACTAAATAGGAACCAATTCTGTTAGGCACACAATAGCAATAATTTGGGCAGAAATGGAAACATACTTGACACAGCAACCACAGCAGTCAGGTTCAAGGAAATTGTCAACGTGATTACTATGTACCTGCAGGCATCAAACATACATCTATGAGAAGCCTAGGTAGCAAAATGCATAGGACTAATAAATGTTTATGTGGTGAAACTTACACTATCTTGAGACCTTTGTCAATCAAGCGACTGTTCTTTCTAGCTTGCCTATGGATGTTAGCAGCTTCAGCATCCAGCTTCTCAGATGTAGACATAAGGAAAAAAGACGCGTCGCTAATGCTTTTTCCTGATGCACCAAAATTTTCAATGATGCTCTCGTTGGTGGAACCTAGATTATCTCTTATTCCTTTCATTGCTCCAGTAGTATTGTATATGGTTTCTGAAGCACCATTTGCAGTGCCAATGATGATGTCCAGAACAGTTTCTGCTCGCGAATGGAATCTTTCGTTCCCTCCAAGAACCAAACCAGATGCAGTTCTGCATATAGATTTGATTTGTCAAAACATGTTTCTTTATAGTAAATAGCTCTAGAATCTGAAATTGACCTGCTAAGACTTACACTGCCAGGATAGTCAACGAAATAGACAATATAATTGGCCAGAGGTAACACTGTTTCAAGCAGGGATACTTATTCTTTAGCTTTCCATTTCTTCTGTTTCTGCAACAACAAAGAGTTGCTAGCAGAAAGCTTCCATATAGCAGGCCAACCAGAAGCCACAGAATCCCAATTGAATATCCAGAAATCCCTGTAAAAACAGTCGACTGCCAAAGTGAAAAATGTTATTTCCAGAAATATACAGGCTGAGATTGCATTTGACAATCTAATACTCTCAAACTCATTTCTCAATTACCTTTGCATTTGTCAAACCATATATGTTACCATGAAACTATAATACTAGCTTTATGCTTAATTTGCAGAGTCTGTAGACAATATAGTATAGTATCCATACTTCCATGGTTTGTACATGTTATTATGAAGTGGTTGCAACTTAACATTAAGTTAGTTTAGAGAGATACGAAGCGACTTACACTCCAGTAGTGCTTGTTGGTAATGTCATAGCCTCCTCTGTACTTATCAAAATTGTCAAGAGGATCCACTCTCACGGTATCATCCAACTGTCTACTGCCTTGTGAGGCATTGTCTAGCTGGAGAAGATTTGTTCCTAAACATTCAACCACAAAGTCAGCACATAAATTATAATTTTGGCTACCCAATGTAGGAATGTAGCTAAACAACAAAAAGTGAAAGGGAAGTATAGTACTTGGAGAGTCTCGTCCTATCAATTAGACCATCCCTAAAAGCCATGCTTTTATGAGTGAGTTTCACTTTGTTTATAAATTGATCAGCTTGAGAACATAATTACTCCTATTAAACCGAAAGCGATACATAAACTGATTTGTGCAAAATCAATCTCGGCTCCTTCAGACTGAGTCAGTGAACAATTTCTCCGAGTTTGAACTTTTCTGAACTTGTGGATATCATTTATTGAAACCATGATATGTTGAATTCCTAGTCAACATCAATATTAATTAGGGTTGAAGTTTCCATTATGAATCGTTACATTGAATTTATGTTTTCCCTGTCACGGTGTGCATCATACATACGCACTGTCTATGAGCCTGACGTACAAAGGAGAAGACTAATCATATATTTCTTTTTTTTAACGTGTAAACTTACCTGGTATAGAAGCTGAGGAGATTGGTTGTCCGGAAACTAGAGTTGAGCGTAAGATGAGCTCCAAGAAAACAATGGGCACAGCCACAACCATTTGCGTGGCGCCCATCGCTACAAGCAGAAGAAGACAAGTGACGAGTTTGAAAGGAAATTATTGTTTCATGCAATGCATACTTGACCAAACCTTAAACCCAATGCTAATATTGTTTCCTCATAAAGTGGAGATACAAACTAACCCATCAAACAACAAACAAATATACACTTAACCAATAAGAGAGAGAGAGTCCTCCACTTGCATGGAATAATCTTGGAAACAGCTAAAAAGGAAGCCGTAGATGAAAAGATATGGAGGAAAAGTAAAGGAAAAGGGAATTTTGTAGCCAAGTGTGGATGAATAAAAATGTGTTCAGATTTACTAACTTTTCTAAAAGCTGCCTGTTGTATATGGCTATAACTTCTTGGCAACAAAACAATGTTTCTTCATGATCAGCCTACCATGTTTGAAGCGAGAAAGAGAATATTTGTGGCAAGAAACAGCAATTTGATCCTCCTAGAACCTCACAAAAAATTATCAACTTATTGGCTACCAAATAGAGCAGAAATGCGGTGTCCATATGTATGATGACTGCTTAGTTTAGCAGAGAAAATGTTGCTGATCATCTAGTCAAGGAGATGATCTGCAACAAAAGACAGACAAGCATGGAAGACTTCACACACACACGTACTGAATTATATTCAATCAACTCACCGGAACTTGGAAACTGATGAACTGTTTCGAAATTCAGACTTTCCCTCAAGAGCCGACGGCTCACTTTCTGCAACTCCAATATCTTCAATCTCTGTATCTTTCAGAATTCCCAACTCCAAAACCCTCAAAATCTCAGTTTGCTACAGTCATCATGAACAGAAATCCTGTTTGACAATCAATTTTTTTTAAGAGAGAGCAACTACTGCATTTCTAGGCACCCAGTGGCTGCTTATTACATGACTAATAAACGTTTATGACTGATAAGGTAAAAACATCTAGAAGCTGAGACTCTTCGTCTCTTCCTATCCAACAGGTTGGTGAGTCTTGCTCGAAGCCCTTGAAAGGAAAAACCAAAGTCAAGAACTTCAACTGAAGCACCTCCTCATTTTCAATACCCTTATAAAGCAAGTGTATTTATAAGTTTAAAGACAAAACAAAGCAACTCAAATACTTGGTCCAATATCATACAATATCTGAAAGCAAAGCAGACTCGCCGCTCCTTCCCTCATCAGGACCAACAAAACCGTGTCAAACACTTCCATATACGTTTTGTTTGTTGAATTAATCTGGTCTGTTCAACTACTAAAATCCCACGACTTTCATAATAATTATTACACGTATGTTTGAGATGAAATGGATGTAATTCCGCCAGAACAGCACAGTTCCCAGGTAGGCCTTGGTCTGTAAAGTCAAAAGACAAAACCAAACGATACTCCTGGTCAATTTTAACGACCACTTGGTCATGACTATGCATAGTATTACGTTAGTCTTTTTGGCTTATAGTTTACCTGTATGTCTAAGGTGTGAATCCAACTACTTCTTACAAAAGCATATACGTATGTCGGCTTCACTAATTGTCTATCTCCTAAACAAAAGCATCGCAAAATGCGCTTCTTTTCTCGCGGACATAAAGGAAAGCTTTACTGACTTTCAATTTCTTCTTTTCCTCTGTCAAAGTAATAATGGATTTATTCCTTTTCTTTTTGTATTTACGCGTCCTATGTGAAAGTGAAAACTCTTCATCACCAACTAAAAGATTCACTTGCCTGGACAAGTTGATTAACAGAATGCATGGAATGGACATATTATCAAGGGAATAAACTTTGTCCACCACCTCAAGTATAAGTCGTTCATATATACTCAACTTCAAATAATAACGACAAACTCCACGATTTGGTGTAAAATATAGTCGTAATCATCTGTATATATATATCATGATCATGACATTTTTTTTGAAGTCGCAATTCCTTCAAGGTAACTCCAACACATTTCGTACACCATTGCACCATCACGAAGCAGGGAGATTGAATCCCCCATATATATTGTTCATGTTCCTTTCTTGTTTCGTTTTTCATGTGCTTAGAATAGATAGTAATACTGTATAGTATATAATACTCCATTTTCAATAATTGCCAAAAGATAATAACGTTGGCCTCTAATTTGGTTAGAACAGTGATATATAAACGCAAAATCTATCTCTTTCTGATTCTGATGTTAACCCACTAATCCTATAAATTAATCTTGATTAATAAAAACGATGTCGTGGCAACTCAGTCACTGAATTAATTAGAAGAAAGCTAGAAGCTCAGCCATTAAGTACGCATATATACTTTTGTGTCACGTTTTAGCATATTACCACATCCTCAAACCTTAAGTTCCTTTCTCCAATAATAGTTTCATTGTCCTATATATGTTTTCTGGGTTTTAAGCATTAAACTTTAACAAGATGATTGTGCTTTGAAATAGTTGATGAGGTAAATTAATCGAATATAAAGGGTCAATTTAGAACTAAATTATTTACAAAATGAGGCGGCTTTGCCTTATCAGGTAGATGGAAAGCAAAAGAGTAGCGTCAAACACAGGAGTATTGTCAAACGTCAAACATGTTGAAAACATCAAACGTGTCGACAATGCTAACACAATCAATTAGTCAAGGTTAAGACTACGACTTATTCAATCTTTTTAAACGAGATTATTGTAAAAGATATCACAGTTCATAGAACTTGGGATGTATACACCAATTACTAATTCAGCTGTTTATTATTAGAGCTTCGTTTTCATTTATTTTAGGGTTTCAATATGTTTATATAAAGCAATAATATTAACTAAGACTAAGAGTTGTTTTGTAATTACAATTCAGAATTACTATTAACTCAGGACTTAAAAGTAATTCAATTAAATGTAGATCCTCATGCAAGTTGGTTAACTTGACATTATACGGCTTTTCCCTGTGCTTTTCGTGCAAATTGCTTGGAGATAAATGGACTGTTTGATTTGACTTTTTTAATTCGCCATTGAGACAAGTTGATTGATGAATGTATCAATCAAATAAAAAAAAAATGCTTAGATTCCACCAGATACATCCTTCAACAGCCCTCATTGCTCGAGGGTAACCACGAGATGAGACCAAAGACTTGTAGGGTGGGAACGGTGCAAGCCTAGAGCAGGGAGGTGTCACCTTATGGAAAGACTTCTTAGCATATACATGTATAAGTTCATCAAAGAACTCAGGGCAAATGAACTCATGGAAGGGAAAACCATTGACATTAACTTAGCTTTTTATTCCCTAATTATCTACAGATAAACCAAGCCTCTTTAGACTGTACAAAACCGTAGCTATCTTACAGCATTCTAAACTGAAGGCTGCTTGGACTGCTTCATTCTGTTAAAGCTTGACATTAGCAACTCATGAAGGGTGGACTGTGTCTCTAGAGCCAACTAAATTCACAGGATTCATCATTTGTAACTACCATTTGGCGGTGGAAGGATGGTGTTAGCCAGCTCTTCATTTATCATAACTGGGAGCAGCGGCATCTGCTTCATTAGTTCTGGCGAGTCATTGAGCCTGCACATGGACAGCACAGTCAAACAGAGTCAACTTGCCTGAAAATATAAAGCAACATTACCGGGAAATCCCATTAATCTCAACAGATGATTATGATAGAATACAAGGAATCCATGAAACCCTAAATGTACAAGTGTTGATCATTGTGGCCTCTGTTCTACTATCTCGCCACAATCTCATCCTCGAAGCTCAAATGTTCAGGTGGTGAATAAACAAAGAATGGAAACAGCACATAACATAAGACCAATAAGAACAAGTTTTGCATATAAGCAACCTTCAGGTCCCAGCACAGTAATGTAATGCAAACAATGGTGAGCATCATTCTATCTGACCTCAGCTTGCACTCAAGTATTAAGAGCCAGAGCACTCAAGCTTAACAAGTTCAACAATTAGGCCCAGCGGACTCTTGCAAGTAACCCACTTAGCTTACTGGCCGCTTCTTCTCACTTTTCTTTCTGGGAATGTAAGCACCTTAGGCAATCATAAAAAGTAACCAAGGATTTCGCAGCTGTAAATCAACTGTCACAAAAGGCATTGACTTTTCATTGCATTAGCTTTGAGCATTCTTCTTTGAACTTAAGCATCACTATGTACTTTAACCAAATAAAATAGGAGTTTAAAATTTTGAATCAAGAATGTCCCCATTCTACCAAAAAAACTAAATTTCTACAGAAGCACTAGAAATTAGTGACAGACGAGGAACATAATCAAGAACACATAAACTATATGCAAAATAATCTATAAATTTCAAAAAGGATCAAATAAATCCTTGATGTTAACTCTTTAAGCTAGGATGACACAATACTGCATTTTCAAACAATTTGACCCTTATTTGGATACACTGTTAATGAAATCATTAACTTTTCATGGTGTAACACATTGGGTCAAATGTTGGGATCTGAATTCAACACTCGAAAACATAACAGACTATATTGAATTTGTTAATGGACCTTAAAGGCTTAATTTCATCATTTTACCCAATTAAATTCTATTTTTATAGGGAAAAAATTATGACTTCAGTTGCACTCCCAGCACATAATCATAAAACATAAGGATGATCCTCCAGAAATTTCATATCAAGCCCCACTTGTAGGTCATAATAATTCACTGCTAGGCCACACACACGTCATAGGCCTGAATTTTCTAAAGAGCAGTATTAACAAGCTAACATGCGGCAATCAACTTAACCATCCTTTAGCAATAAAGTAGCAGGAAGATCAAAAGGAATCAATTTTATTCAGGACTGATGTCTGATGACAATATTATGGCACATCCCTATTCAAGTGTATGCTGCAGACACAAGCATATAAAGATTTAAAAGTTTCAAAGAGGAGTGAATTAATATCTAGAAATTAATCATACTTCAGCAAGCAGGTAACACCACTAAGGTACAGCAAATTAGCACTTGGATCTGTACTAAAGCATATACAAAGAAAAGAAATAGAGAAGACTCAAAAGATGTATAATGCATTAATAAGAGAGATTAAATATTACTTTGTGAAAAAAAATAAATCATAATTTGCAACATACTCATTCATAAGTTTGAGGATGTTGTCACGAGTTTCGGCAAGTAGAATAAGATTCTCGTGCAACTGAAAAGAAAAATAACAAGCAAACAGATGTGACAATCACCAAGTAGGGATATAAACAATCAAATAATACTTCTCTTCATGAATAACAAGTACACGCATTAGGTACTGCAACTTGATTTCTATTATTGCATCATTATGCAATTTGATGTTTCAAATGCTTAAATTTAAGAACAATAGCATAACATTGATCATAGGAAAACAAAGTAAAAATAATGCCATCAAAAGAAAAGCTCAAGGAACAAGCCTACGCAAAGAGATACTGAACAGTACATCTTATGTAGAGCAGAAAGAAAATGTTGGATCCCCGAGTATTCTAGGCCACTGTCTATAAATGAAATGACTGCATAAAGAAGGGCAAAGAAAAAGAAACTCCACAAGATTAAGAGCTAACTGTAGTTGAGATTGCAGTGTACTTCAAACCACATAAATCAATTAAAGCTGACGTACATTCTTAACCAAAAGCAGGATCAATCACACTATTTCTTATGACTTAGAAGGAAAATGAGATGGATTATTAGCATAACTAATTCCTCAGCAATGTAGAATAACTCTTATGTAATATCGTGAATAAAAACTAACTTCTTATTGTCAATAGACGTTATTGTACGAAGATAAACTTGATTAGGAGTCCCACTCTTTAGAAAAAAGTTCAACTTGGATGGTGAAATAAATGCAGGAAAGAATTTCTTAGCTTGGTCAGCTAATTCATGATTACTTCTTATTCTCAATATTTCACAGTACAGAAACAAAGCTTCTCGTAACGTGGGCAATGAAACACATGCATAAAACAATTTCTTAGCTCAGTCAGCTAAACTGATGTAAATTCAAGATTTCATTACCAATTGCCTCCGGAAGGAGAACAGGTGACATAAGAAAGAGAAATTATTAGTGCATCTAGATTCGCATCAGGACCTATTAAAATGATTATTCAAATGTCAACAAATTGACTTATGTGTCCCCATCTTCCAGACAGGAGTGATTAAACAAAATATCAATCTTGTAATTGCTAAGGAGCTTTGAATTTTAAGGGACCACCTATTTCCAAGATAAGCTGAAAATGAAAAAAAAAAAGGAAAAGACTATTCACCTGCATGATTGAAAGATTTGCAGAGATTTGCTTCATGACCTTTCCATTTTGCTCAAGAAGCTCCCTTGCTACTCCACTAATGGCTACAGCAGAAACTGCAGCTTCTCAGCATGCTAGTGAAATGGAAGCAGTGCATACTCCAATAACTTATCATATTATTCACGTAACAGCTAAGGAAAATAAATAGCATGTCGAAAAGTCCAAAAGTTTTTACAAATTCTAACAAGGATCCCTAATCTATGTTTAAGTTTTACCTGTGTTAGAAATACTCCGGACAGTAGGATTCCAATATAAACCAGCAAAGATAAGGCATCATCTAATTCTCTGATGCCAAATCCCAAAGTTGCTTCCCTTTAAGGTCCATGAATAGTATGATCGTAACAGTTTTTTTACAAACTTTACTTCAATGCAAACATGTCAAATTCATGCAAGTACTTTGGCAAAACATATCTACACATTAGAGATAATAACAGTACATTCAGAAGGAAAAAAAGGATTATCAACTAAGTTGGTCTGTAGACAACAGAGAGTTAACAAATGACCACATTTCACATACACATAGTAAAGTTTCAAGAAAGGGAAAAGGAAGTTATATTTTCCTCAACTTTCTGTTTCTACAAACCGTGGAAAGGCACAAACTAATCTTTTCCACCAATAACTCAATCGAATTTGGTGTAGGTTTTTTCATAAACTTTTTAAAGTTGTATACCGAGAATACAGTTCTCTGCATACTTTAAACTCCCACTGCCTGGTTCAACATACACCAAGATTAAAAGAAGAAATTGCAGCATATAATGTTGTTTGATGAGCCAGAACACATGTTCAGAAACTGCAATGATAACACCGGTGAAAAGTATCTTAAGCGAAAAAATGTGGCTGATCCAGAAGTCAATATGTGGGAAGATGCAGCTAGAGGGTCTGAAGAATACATAAGCATAATCTATTTGCTGAAACGTAGCAAGGATTTTCCTACTCACAAGGCTTACATACCTCACTGTTACATACTCAATGTTAAGAATTTAGGTCATCTGATGTTGGTTAACAAATATAGAGTTAGATCTAACAAGAAGCATGTATCATAAATCAGGACATCTTATCAGGAAGAAATATAAGCAAAAATCTAACAAATAAAACATAAAATTTTTCCTCACAAAATCAAAAGAACATATTGTTAAATTATCCTATCAAAGCCATACAAAGGTAACGTGCAATAATATAAACCCTCACCTTTGTTAGGGATGCCTTCATCAGAGTCCGGAGAATACATAAGCATAATCTATTTGCCGAAACCTAGCAAGGGTTTTCCTAGTCACAAGGCTTACATACCTCACTGTTACATACTCAATGTTAAGAATTTAGGTCATCTGACGTTGGTTAACGAATCTAAAGTTAGATCTAACAAGAAACACGCAATATGAATTAGGACATCTGATTAGAAAAATTTCATAAGCAAAAATCTACAACTAAAATATAAAACTTTTCGTAATAAAATCAAAAAAACAAAGTGATAAATGATCCTATCAAAAACCATGAAAAGGTAATGCACCATAATATAAGCCATCACCTTTGTTAGGGATGCCTTCATCAGAGTCCGTAGACATCATAGGAGTTACATAAGGAGGAACAAAGGGCCTCGCTGTGAATTGTGAAGTCTTTGGATCACTAACTCTTTCCTGAGAAACAAAGGCACAAAGAAATCCCTAATCATCTAGCGATTGAGGCAGGCACAATGACATTTTAATTGGTGAATATTTCTACATGGCTCTACTTTTTACTGCAGGAGACCATGTTGATATGTTTAAAAGGTGTTCTGTAAAACCATTATCCACTTCATAGTCACAGGAGTCTATGCATAGGATTCTGGTTATGCTAACAGCAGTAGGTACCTGAGTTCTTTCAGAGGCAATCTCAAATCTTCTTTTTCCCAAATATGTGAATAATAGACACCAAAGCAAGAAAAAAAGAAGAAGAGATAGAGTATATTTACAAGTGATGTCAAAGTAATACAATGTTAAACAACTCTTTAAATCTTCCCTGCAAAGCAACTCAAAGTAGAACATACAATAGTAATGCCTACCTTTTTATCTTTTCCTTTCCTGGCTAAATTTTCATCCTTCCTTCTCTTACTATTTTCCTTTTTCTGTAAAAATTAATGTACAAAGAAAATAAATAAATCAATAGTTTCCATGTACTACAAGTATGAGTTTGGAGCTTAAAACAATATTCCAACCAGTCTCATCTGAGACCATGTTTACTGAACTAGGTTTCCATAGTCTAAGGAAACAAATCCTGACGATTATCATTTATAACAGAAACTACAGTTTTATAAAGCAGAGAATTAGAATACCTCAACAGTCATCCATCTGCAACGCAATGCAACATCTCGAACTGTTTTATTTGGTAGTTCTGTGGCTATCTTCGCATAAAATGTTATGGCTGAATCAGATGGACGTCTCCTACAAAACACATCAAACTGCATTATTCAGACACGCTATTGGTCGCAGAATCTCAATTTCTGTTAATTACTCAAAGTAAAAGGAATCTCAATCAGACTGTATATATCCATGTAAATGATCACAAACAACCAATAAGGTTTTACAATGACAAATTTCAGCTTTAAAACTGAGAAGTCGAGGATGTTTCAAAACAGAACTTTCTTGAGTTGGAAGGAGAAAGTTGCTTTTTAAACGAATGATGAACATGAAAATTTAGGCTAAACTCAACCAAAAATGAAGAGAGATTATTGCAAACCTAGTATTATGGCTGAGTTCTATGTATGCCCGAATATACAAAATCACGGAAAAAGAATAACCAAAACAACTAAAGCAACCAGCAACTTAAATGACCAAAAATTTCGGGATATAACTATACCGGGCAATTCCAAACAACAAAAAGATAACGCATCTCCCAATTCAAGAAAAGTTTAAAGGGGAAGTAATAAAGGAGCATTCAAAAGACTCAGACAAAAAAATCGTCAACAATTAGCATCAAAATCCCATAATAAAAATTTCAATTGAGGAAAATTATCACAAACATCTGTCACAAAAACAAAAATTTCAAAGAAACAAACTTACTTAAGCAAGGCTGCATCAAGTATCGCCTGCTCATCGAGGCTCCAATTCGTTGAAATACCAGGATTATGCTTCAATACCGTACTCGAATTCTCCAAAACCGACTTGCCGCCAATAGGATTGGTACCATTGGAGGAAGAAGAAACATTGTTTCCATCTTGATGATGAATACCAGACGAGTTCGCCATAACAAAAGCAAAACGATGATTTTTTTTTGTTTTTTTGAAGATTTAGAAGAACTATCTTTTTCAAAATCTAGTTTCAATATTTACGCAGGGGTCTCAGGGTACTGCTTCCCGCCAATCCCCTCCCCACCACAAATTGAACAAAACCCAGACGAGAAAACGCGTTTTGTAAAAGGGTTTTCAAATATCGACGCAAAAAGTATCTACTTTGTACACAAAGGCAAGTATAGTTTTTAACCTATATCAATACCAGTAAGCAAACATGTTTCAATAGATTTGAGACTGAAGGGAGCCGTGTAACTGAAATCTCACCGAAGACAAGGAACCTTGTAGGAGATGGTGGGAAGAACCTTTTCTAATGATTGCTTTTCAGAGAAATGACAGCTGTAAGAACTTAATAGGAACAGCTGATCACTGAGCAATCTTAGTAATTCAACAAAAGTACAAAACACCTGCTGACGGCATTTGAGGCAATGTTTAATATCAAATTTAGGTTACACGTATTAATCAGGGAGTAGTAAAAGAAACAAGAATGAATAAACCGAAAAAAAAAGTATTAATACAGTTAAAAACGAGAATGAAAATAATCATCATAATTGTCATTTATAAGGAAGCAATAATTAATATTTGGAAAATTTTTAGAAATAAAAATTAATTATATTTTAATTAGTCAATTAATTATATTTTAATTAATTAATTATATTTAATTAAAAATAATAAAAAAAAAAGAAAATACAAATGTGACACGGGTGTGACAGAGACTATTACACTCGTGACATTTATCTATTAATTAAGAAATGAAAGTCATTTATCTTAGATGTGGAGGATATAGAGTAATACCGAAAAGTGGGATATGAAAAAACTTTTTCAATCAATCATAATAAATAACCATCCAATGTTTTTCATTATATATCTATAGATTTATTCTCAATCCCTTTTAGTTCTAGTACGGTATTGGATCAATACCGGTCAATATTAGGTATCATTTTGAGTAATTTTTTAATTTATAAAATAGTCCCGTAATTTTTAAAAAATTATAAAATAGTCCTTTAATATATTATATTGTGTAATTTATAATTTTATATCAACCTTGTTTCCAAAAATTATAATAAAAAATTTAAGATAATAAAATTTTATTTATTTTTATTAATATTATTTTCACATATTTCACATATAAATAATAACCGCAGTTAATATTCAAAAAGATCATTTAATCATCATATAAATATAAAATTAAGAACAATACAAATTATTTAAAATATTACAATTTTATCATATGATAAATAATAATTACATGAAAATATCAAATAAAAATTACAATAAATATCCATGACTCTCTAACAATTACAATTATATCTAACTTAATAATGATAATAAAATACTTCGTATAGTGATTGAATGTATGATTTGCATTTATCATTTTAAAAAAAGTTTAATAATTTTTTATTATCATCTTGTCTACTACTTTGTGCTTTAACATTATTAATTATATTTTGAAAGTGGTAATAGAGATCATAATAAATTTTTATTTAGATATTTTATTAAACATTAAAATAAAAATTACGTCTTTAATAAATATTTTAAAAAGTTTTTTAAGATCATAATGGGAACAAGTTTTAAAAAAGATCTTAGAACATTTAAAATGGGACCAATATGTATAGTAAATTTAAATTGATTTATTATAATATGACATAATATAAATTTATAATTTATATACTAATAATTGTCAAAAAAATTTAAAGATTTAGAATATTATTAATAATATTTAAAAATATTAAATATTAATTTACATCTTTTAAATTGTTAGGAGGCATCTAATCTTTGCATGTTAAATAAAAATTAAAAAAAGGAGGAAGTACACATTCTTTGCCTTTGACTATTTTCAAAACCACAGGAGTTACCTTTCAAGCTTTTCCTATTTTCTATGGCTGGCTATGACTTCTCACTAACTTTCCCTCTTTCTTTCTACTTTTCTCCTCTACCTTTCATGCTTATAGACACTATAGACACTGGTCCTCTATGTTCCTCTTCCTCTCTATCTCTCTCTCTCCATTATTACAATTCATAACCTTACTAATACCTTTCAAAGATTTCGTTTCCAGCTAGTGACTGCAAGCAAGGGCCACGAAGGTTGCGGAGGGGGGAGTTGCGGTGGCTACGATGGCTGCAGATGAGCTTCCCACTGCTTCTCGTTTGCTTGTGGCGTGTGCGTTTGCCTGTTGCATTTCTGGTTAATCTTTTTTTGTTTTGCTTTTAAGTCACTGAATATTTTTAACTTTAAGGCATGGGTTGATATTTGACCGGTATTTCAAATACTAACCGATATCAACTAGTACCAGCAAAAATGGCTATTACTAATTGGTTCTGGCTGGTACGATACGAAGTTCATAACTCTGATTTAAACCCAAGACAACCCATACTTTATTATGATATATTTAATTTTTGAATTATTTTTGTAGGATTATTCATTGCATTAACTACACTTAAGAATTCATCTTTATTATCAACTTGTGAAGATACCACTCAGGGACCCCGAAGGGCACACAGGAAAACTATAACACCAAAATAGTCACCACACAGGTGAAAACAAGTCGTTTGGACTAGACTATTGACAATACAGAGTCGAATTGGAAGTATGTATACCTTAAGTAAGTCAAGTTCCAAGTATGATGGACGAGACAACAAAGCCCTCTTTAGCTTTCCTGGCTCACGGGCACAACTCTCATCTTTTCTCTTAGGAACCCTTACTTCTCTCATATCCTCTTACTCGTCATTCCCCGTTAAATAATCTAATAGTAGCAGAAATTGTTTAGATACAATACCAGACTGTCATAGATTTTCTGATACACAAGATCCTTAGAAGAGGCGAGTGTAGAACATATTCATCCTACACCTAGACAAAATAGGAAATATGACTCAGGTCTTTGAAGCTTTTAGGAAGGAGAAGAGGCTTAGAAAACAAACTTCATTAAACTTCAAACTTCTTACAAAAGACTTCACAAATGAAGCGTCAAATAAAATATGCTTACAACTGAAAGGAAACATTGCTTTTATAGGCGAAGCTAAGGTCAGAAATGTAAATCTTCCTAAAGACATAATCATGATAACTTT
>JANKYE010000001.1:18392965-18415006 GCA_032467995.1 Erythroxylum dillonii | reverse complement strand
AACAACAACAACAACAACAACAACAACAACAACAACAACAACAACAACAACAACAACAACAATAATAATAATAACAACAACAAGAAGAACAAAATTTAATGATAATAATAACTTCAGAGAGTTGGTGGTTCTCCATGCACGGAGGAGTACCAACTCCATGCAAGGTACGTGCATGACTACTATAGGTGGCTAGTCACCCCGTGACTATCAATACTTCAAAGCAACATAAATATAACATCAAACAACCATTTTAATCTAAGGGATATAATAGTCATTTATTATACATTCCATTCCATTCCATCCATCTTACAAACAACATTTTACTATATTACAGTAAGAACCGTTCCATCTCTTCCAAACAATTTTTAACTGTATTACATTCCATTTCATTAAAAACCGTTCCGTTTCGATCCATTCCCTTCTGTTCCATTCCATTAATTAACATCCAACCAAACAGGGCCTAAAAGATTATTTTTCTTTAAAAACTATTTATCAACCAAAAGATCGTAAGGACATGTTGCCTCGTCGTTATTATTATTCCAATGGTCATATGATAAGTTTAAATTGCATTATGTTTTAGGGCATAGTTTGATATGTGTTTAGTCATTAATTTGATCATTAGTATGTGTTTATGTTAGAATTGTGTTAGTTTGTTAATTAGTTGTATTTTATAGGTTAGTACAAGCTTTTGAGCTTAAATATTATATTTTTGAGGTACCTTGATGTGTTTAATTTTTAGTGTTTTAAGGTCAACATGAAAGAACAAAGAAGTTTCAGAGATATTTGGGCCAAAACAACGGCCCACGATCGTGGCATAAAAGTCATGATTGTGACAGACGCACCAGAGTTAGCCCCCAATCATGGCTTACATGCTACGATCTTGACAGAAGGCCCAGATGTGGGCAACAACCGTGGTCGCAAACATTCAAGAAAGTCAAGTTTTGAGGGACTTTTCGGACCCTAAAAAATCCTATGGTTAAACACAAGAGGATATTTAAAGAATAAGAAAAGAAGCAGAAAAATGAAGCTTTTGCATCATCCACCTTGAGAAACCCTAGAGAGAATTCATCGAGAGATAGAGAAAGAGAAGAAGGAAGAGAGAAGAGGAGAAGAAGCTAACTCGATGTACTTCCCAGATCAGGAGTTTCCCGAAGTAGCTGCCTCTTATCATCTGTTCATATTGTATTTTCTATTTAATTTCAGTTTTATTATTGTATGAAATTGGAATAAATAGTTGATGATATGATTTAGAATACTGACAATGTTCTAAACTCACCTTCGAAATTTTACTCTTGAATTAATGAAATCTGATTGTTTATGTGTTTATTGGATTTGTTGTTATTTAATTCTACGATTACATAATTCGATAATAAACTGAGAGGGTGAATCGAATGAAAAATGATTAAATTGGGATAATGAGAGTTAGGTGATTTAAAAGAAATTAGAATTAAATCAAATCGGTAAATTGTGCAAAGAGAGATCTTGCATAGGTTTCCGGTAGTTTATTAGAGAACTTTAGAACTAATTAGGGTTTTGGATAGGTTGTAAATTGAGAGACTGTGACCTCTATAATCTGATTAGGGTTTATGATTTGGGGTTAATGGTTATAACTCAAAAGAGATCAATCAGCCCTAGGATCGTCTAGAACCAACAATCCAATAATTCTTAATCAGTTAAGTTATCATTAAGGATAGGTAAAATTCCTTTGTCTCAATTGGTAATTTCCTTAGGATGATTCTTGGGTGTGTTGCAATTGCTTAGTAATTAGTATTTCCGTGATTGATTTTTAATTTAATTTGATTGATTAAATTGAATTTTTGTTTTAGTTAATTGCATCTTGAATTTTTTGTATTTGTTTCTGGCCTTAGATTTTAGGATTAGATTATCCTTCCTCGTGGGATCGACACCTTAGGTACTACGCTAACGAACCGTGCATTTGCAGATTATTGGGGGTTATTTATTAAAACTTACATACAATCAACACCCAATCAAGTTTTTGGTGACGTTGCCAGGGAGGCAATTAGTTTAATTCTTGTAGTCTAAGGCTTTTCACCTTCTTTTATGTAAAAGAAAACTGGGTATAAAGTAGACGACATCAACGTGGATATCATCGGACAACAATGGGGAATCTCAAAAGTTGAATATTAAGAAACTAAATATTTCTAGGGACTAAATAAATCCATATGCACAAGCTCAAGCGATTATTTAGTAGACACAATATTTCTAGGTGAGAAGTTGCTTTTGATTTGTTTTCTTTTCAAACAAGCTAACAAACCTGATTGCTTTCAAACTTCAGGATAGGTAGTCCTCTTACTAACTCATTCTTAGACAATTTTGATAGAATACTCATGCTAGCATGTCCAAATCTTCTGTTTTATATAAAAGAACCCTTTTCTAGAGAAATAAAACACTTAACACCTTACGAAGACATATCTTCCAGTTGAGCACAGTATATGTTTTGATTTCTAAGACCAACAAATACAATATTATCATTATGATTATCAACTATTTCACAACGAGATGCATAGAAAATGACTATCCTTGTCACATAACTGACTTACGCTTAACAGGTTATGTTTCAAACATTCAACTTAAAGGACATTATCAATAAAGATGGAGTCAGAATCACCAATTTTACCAGATCTGGTGATCTTTGCTTTATTTTTATCAACAAAGATGACATTACCTCCGTCTTTTCTTTTAATATATTTGAAGTGTGATATTTCACCTGTCATGTTTATAGAACAACTATTATCAATTATCCATTAATTGTCTCTTGTCTCCATTTTGAAGCATATCAACAGAAAAATATTATCTCATTTTAGGTATCTAAATTTTTTTGGTCCTTTAAAGTTAGTATCTTGACTTTTCGGTCTCCAAACATATATTTTAGATAATTTCTCCATTTTATGAAAGTCATAAGAATGACTAATGTAACCATGTCTACCACAGTAGAAACATAAAATAGATGTATGAGAATTGCCATAATTTCTACGATGTATCAGGTTCTTATTGTTTTGGCTATAGCTACTGCTGGATTTAACGAAAATTCTTGTATGGCCTAATATTATTGTTTTCATTGTAACCTATTCCAACTTTATCAAAAACGCATTTACCACTACTAAGTAGTGCATCAAGGTTATTCCTTCCATCAACGAACTTTGCAAAATCTTTTTCTAGATATAAGATCTCCCTGCATATTTCTCTTTCTCAAATTCTAGGCTGACAGTCTTTTCTTCTAGTTGTCTCAGTTTATCAAAATCATTCTCTAGTAAAGTATTTTTCAACTTAGCTACTTTTTCTTCCAAAGCTTCCTTTTCAACGACCTTTTGCTTATAATAAACTTTAAGAGATATATTTTTGGTCGTCAAACTCTCATTAACAGATTTTAATGATTTAATCTTACTCTTCAAAGATGCATCATTATTCTTCGACTTCTCAACTTCTTTGAAATACTTCATTGTCAACTTTTTTTACTGATCATATAATTCATGATATGCATTTTTCAATTCATCAACTTCAATATCAGAGTCAGAATAATATATCTCATCGTCTCTTAATTCAGTCATGAAGCAAACATTGCTAACGTCCTCTAGCTCTTCTTCTTCATAGTTTTCAGAATCCTCATCTGACTAGGATGCAATCATCGCTTGCTTTCTAGATTTTCGATTCTTTGACTTGTATTTTTGAATAAGAGGACATTCAGGTCTTGAGTGTCCAGGCTTCTTACAGTGATAGCATATGATTTAATCATTTTGTGTATTATTATTGTTGCTACTACCTTTTGATAAGAACCTGTTGTTCCCAACTTTCTTACTTTCTTTTCTTTTCTTCATCAACTTCTTTTATATGGACATATTTTCTGACCATGAAGTTGAACTCTTCATCTCCGTCTATTTGCAACTCAGTGTCGCTTTTATCGTCGTTTGGTTCATTAGTTGCTTTTAGTGTCATTCCTTTTCTGTAGGAGGATCCTTCATCTTGTCTAAGCTCGATTTGATAGATCATCAAATTTTCTTATAACCAATTGAGTGAAATAGTGTCTAGATCCTTTGCAGTTTCTAGAGTTGTTATCTTAGGTCTCAATTCCTTTGGTAGTGATCTTAAAATCTTAGTTACAAGCTCATAATTGAGATATATCTTTCCTAAGTTCTTTAAGGTCGTGATGATATTGTTGAACCGTTCGAAGAATTCATCTATGATTTCTTCTTGTTTCATGCCAATAGTTTCGTATTGATGCACTAAAAGGCTTATTCTATGTTTCTTTATCTCATTCATTCCTTCAAAAGTGACTTGTAATTTATCCCACATTTCCTTTACTATAAAGTAGTAGGATATCTTCTCATATTCTTCTAGAGATAGTGCATAGATCAGCTGATGTTTTACTTTAGCGTTTAGTTGTGCATTTCTTCTGTCAGCATTAGACCATACTTCTACATTTTCTGTAGTGGGAAGTGCAGCTTCAACTCTGATGGCTTACCAGACTTCAATATTTACATATTAGAGATAGATTGTCATTCTCTCTGTCCAAGATGAGTAGTTGTTTCCATTGAAGGAAGGAGACTTTAAAATAGATTGTCCTTCAAGGCTTCTCAAATTATTTGTCATGGTTTATCACGTGTTGTAAAACACAATAAATTTGAAACATTGCTTTGATACCAAATGATAAAGCAAACATAGGCAAGAGGGGGTGAATTTTGTGTGAAAAAAAATTAAGATACTTTCAAATCATTAAGATCCTGCTTAAACAAAATAAATTTATAAATAGAAGCGTCTTATAAACTTTCAAAAACATCCCATTAATGCTCAAATAAAAAGAAGTCAATTAATCAAAAGGAGCTAGTTAACGCTTAAAACTACAGGAGCCTTTTTAATCGATAGGAGCTTGCTAGCACTTAAAAAGAAAGGAGTTTGTTTAATCAATAGGAGCCTGCTAACTTTTGAAAGAAACCTTTTGCGATATAAAAACAGAAGGAGCCTATTGAAAAATTGAGGGAGCCTTTTGAAAACTTATAATGTGGAAATTTAAAAGTAAGGAAGAGAGAGAGAAAATGACACAGTAGATTTATATTGGTTCGACTTATAACAAAGCCTACGTCCAGTCCTCAAGTATCCAATTTGAGTATTTCATTATAAAAACCAAGTACTAATTTGACAAGCTTCTTCAAGCTCACAAGTGTATATTTTTCAAGGTTCTTCAACCTTCTACATTAGTAGTATTTTGATAGCCTCTAGAAGCTCTCAACAAGAAATGTATAAAGAATTTAACTATCTCTTTTAATAGAGTAATATCACTTTCTAAACCACACAGAGTTTGATATAACTTTCAAGAATATCAATGCTCTAAGATATTTCGCAAGTCTCGTGTATTTTTTCACAAATGCAGTGACTCTTCTTTAAGTAGACAATTTCTTCAACTGGCCATTGCTTAATCTTCAAAATCATCTCTACTGAAATCTTTGATATTTAGACATTAAGAAGAACATTATGTCAAGGCTTCCGGAGCTGATTATTCAAATCAGCATTTTCTTTCCGAATGTCATATAATCATTTCTAAAAAGGTAAGTTTGCAAAGAAGAATTTTACAGAAGATAAAACAATTATTCCATGATATTATAGAGTTATCACCAAAATCGTTAATCATAAACCTTGAACTAACATATACAACTCAAAAGGTAAATGAAACATAAATCTCTTGTCAATTCTTAAACTATAATTTGCAGCACACACACCCATAGAAAGACCCGTATAGTTATAGATATTTTATCATATAAAACTTAGAATTATATATATATAAGTAGAACCCGTATACTTATAGACATTCTACTATTAAAAATCCAAATTGGTAAGATGTGACACCAAAAATTGAATAACATTGCATATATTCTTATAAATCAATCAAGAAATAGGACGGGTATGGTGTTTCAGGGTGTTAGATAGTTGGGATTTAGTGAAAAATGAATTTAAGAATGTAGTTTACTAGGTTTTATTACATAACAAGAGACACCAGAAATTAAAGAATATTTCATGAATTTCTTGAAATCAATCAAGAAGCAAGATGAATTTTGCTTGTTAAGGCAACTCGTGATTTGTATCCGAGTGTTCACTTAGAAATCGGAAAAATTAGATTATTAGATTACGAAACATAATTTTTTTTAATTGGATCAAGATTGGGATTTGATGATAACCGGGTTTGACTATTGTGAGTGTACTAATTAGTTGTGTTACATAATTTAACATATTTCTAAATAAAATTAAAATTTTGGTCCACATAAACATAAGTACAAGTATACGTGAACAAATAAAATTAAATTTATTTTAAAAATATTAATAGCATCAAACTACACATGAAATTAATATATTTCGTTAGATTAAGAAGATTTTTGTTAATGTTTATTCATGTTAAGGGTCATTTTGTTCACAAAAAAGATAATACAAGCTTACTTATATTCAAATGAAAACATTTAGGGAGATTCGTGCATTTTGCTACTTGTTAGATTGTTACAGAAAGATGATGAGACTTTTAGGTGCTTTGACTAGGGTTTTTAAAAGGTTGTTGTAGTTTAATAAGATAATTTTTTATAATTATGGATTTTAAATATAATTTATAATTTCTAAGATAAATTTTAAAAAATTTAAACATCTCATTCTTTATTTGTTTTGTAATTTTATTTCTTGACACAATTTTAAATCTTTATTTTGTATACAACTAATGAGATATGTTATTTTATTATAAAGTAGCTGGATATTATATTTTTTAATTTTATTTTTAACCTTTTCTCCTAATAAGAGAAAAATCATACTTAAAACTTCCCTGAATAATTTGAATTTGTATATTTTATTTTATAGGAAATGGATTTTATATCATGTTAATATATTATGTTATTGCCACTTAATTAGACGGTAATTCCACCAGCAAATTTCTCAATCATGACCTCGTTTAGTCAAATAATATGGCTTTACAAGTGTTTTAGTCAATTCAGCCCAACTGATGCAGCCAAAATCTCACCTTGAAGAAGTAACGAAAGTGACACCACTTAAAGGACACAAGTGTAGCATTTTATGATGACTTACATGCCCACCGTTGAGCAGAATAATTGTAGTTCTTAATACGTAACATGCAACACACTTGGTCTGAAGGGATGACACACTTTAAACTACCTCCCAACAGCCAATAACGTCCAAGTGATAAGGTCCCTAATAGTTGGGACATTTGGACAGTTGCAACCGATTACAACTAAATAAGGCAGTTTAATATATCAACTGCCTAAGTAATAAACGACAAAGCTAATGACCTACGGCAATCTCATGCAAGATAATCACCATGAACCATGCAACCACCAACGTAGCTCCACATGCTAACATTAAGTTTGATGATTACACAGCACCGCAGGAGCAAAGGGACCGAAGGGTCCTTACAGTATCCCTGTTATCTTGCTCAAGCATGTACAAAAAAAGGCCTATGCAAGGGGATATTGAAAACAGCAGTCTTTTGCAGAAAACAAAAGAAAAAGAAAAGTAGGATTCTTCCCTGAAGCACTGTTTAGACCGCTGTCTACAAATGAAATGAACCAAAAATAAAGGAAAAGAAACTCCACAGAATTAATTAAGAGGTAATTGTAGTCATGATTGCAGAGAATTAGAAGAACTCAACAGTCATCCGCCTGCAACACAATGCAATACCTGGGGCTGTTTATTTAGTAGTTGAGCGGTTTTCTTCGCATAGACATCTCCTTGGATTCACATCAAACCACATGATTCAGAACCTTTTTGCTTGTATGTGTTCCTCAGTAATTTTCCATACGATTCAGCCACAATATTTTATGCAAAGAAAGGCCAAGAATCAAGCCACGTTTGGCATCGGAAAAGATGAATTCTTTCTTCTTCAATCTCAGCCAACTGTCTTCCATTTGTGGCCCAAACAACCCTAGGCTATAACCAGATACTGAAACTATTACGTTTCGTTGATGTAGTAGATTACCAGAATGTTACAATTAATATTATCTGTAGTGCCTTTTATTAAGTTAATATGTACATACATAGAAAATATTAATTGTGTTTATTTGATGATCCTTCAAGGAAACAGTTGATAATGGTGGATGGTCTAACAGTAACATAAGGTCGGTCGTTGGCCGCAGGAAGCCAACACATTTGCTTGTTCAAGTAATAACTTCCTCACTGTACTATTCAAAAAAATTTAAAAAAAAAAAACTATGTCTACTTACTTTACAGTTGTAGCTGCAGCCAAATCCAATTGGGTTGACTACTGCGACGCTTCAGGCATACATTATAAAAAGAAACTTCATATACAATATAAAAAGATAAAGTCTTTGTTTTTTGGTCTGAAATCCCGAGTTCATGGTTTGAATGAAGAGGAAACTAATTTCATTGCACCTGGTGAAAGTTTGGTTGTCACTCTAAGTGAGATCACTTGTGAGAGTTAACAACAAATCGTCAACAGTTGTATACCTTTATAATCCAAATGGCGAAGTACCTACAGCTATACTCACGTAACCAAATTTAGTTGCCTTTTCGTGGATTGACATTCTGACACGTAGACGATACTCAAAATTGTTAAGGTAGCTTTAGATATCAATAAACAATGCCCTACTCCAACCCCAACTTGTTGATTTATGCGTAATAAGTAATACTACACTGAATCAGTCTTTTTGAAAGCCTTGAATCCTGATCCGATGGTCATACCATATACATATGATTCGGGGTGCTATTTAGTGCATGTAACTAAGCGCTCCAAATTAACATTAATGCACTCTTTTCCTGGTTGTTACATGCAACTCAATCTTATAATGTGTCGAATTGGTGAGGACGGTCATTTTGAAATTTTAAAACAATTTTTAAGTAGGCTATCGAGTACCTAAAAATCCCATAACAGCCAATCATAACTAAACACTTACAGGGATATTAAATGACTTCGTAAAAGCCTAAAATTGTTGGATCACAAAATTTTTGCATTGCAAAATTGAAGAACCCTAAAGCCAAGGGAAGTGTCACATGCATGAAAGTGTTCCTTGCTACCGACGTTGGCTTAAAATCATAAACAATGTCACCTAGGTCCATGTGAAATCTGCCATCATACGGTGCTTAGTTAAATACTAAAACAACAGACTTTAGAATAACATACTTATGAAGAATATAATTCAACCAAGTTGGCAAACTTCCTTTGCCACGTGTGAGAAACCCAGAACGTTAGGCTATAAAAGATCAAAACTTGGCCATCCTTTTCATGCCACATCCCATTGTATCAAAGCTATAGCTATACACAAGGTTAGTGCACTTCAGAGAAGCACATATATCAAATAGAGACTGGTAAGAAAATGATGAAGAGAACAGAAGCGTCTGTGTTGCTATTCCAGTTATTGGCTCTTGCATTAGGTTTGTGTCTAGCAAACTATTATGTGGATGCGGCCGTGACACTGCAACCGCCGGTGAAGTTGAAATGGCACTACTACCGACGCAGTTCTACGTGTCGCTATGCAGAGGAGTTCGTCAGGCACCAAGTTGAGATATATTACGGGAAAGACAAAACACTCCCTGCCAAGTTCCTCCGGCTGCTCTATTCGGATTGCTTTGTGACTGTAAGCATATTCTAGTTTCTAGTTCTTGCAAGTACATTCAGTTTATCCCAACATAAATTGAAGTGTTAATGATAAGACAATAGGAGCACCTCTCGTCTCACAGTACAGCTAACACCAACACCATCACTTTCAACTGACCGTTGACGAAAATTCAGGGTTGTGATGCATCAATTTTACTCGATGGACCAGACTCGGAGAAAAATGCAAAGCAAAATAGAGGGCTTGGAGGCTTCGAAGTAATCGACAAGATCAAAACGGTTCTTGAATATCGATGTCCAGGCGTAGTCTCATGTGCTGACATTCTCAATCTCGCCACCAGGGACGCCGTCCATTTGGTAAGCAATCATATAACCATTCCTCAATATATTCTTAAGCTAGGAACCCTCACTGATCTGTTAACTAAAAACAAATTGAAAAGAGATGTTTATAATAATGGCTAGTTAACTGAATATGCAGACCGGTGCACCCTCTTATCCAGTACTTACAGGAAGAAGAGACGGCACGAGTTCAAGTGTAGCGTCAGTGGACTTGCCATCACCATCCATATCTTGGGAGCAAGCATTGTCTTACTTCCAATCAAGAGGCCTGGATGTATTGGATTTGGCAACGCTGCTTGGTAAGAATCATCTTCTCCTACTGTTTACAGTACAACTTTCAATTCGTATTGAATCCATAGTTTACTCTAGAATGAATATAAAGTGTCTTTATGCTTCCATCTATTCAACCACAAAACTCCCCCAAGGTCAAATAAGGTAACTTCAGGAATCGTTATGCACCTTAACGACTCATGGCAAATCTTTAGCACTCTGCCAATTGAGTGCAGTCTCTCCTTTGTAAATTCATCAATCCTATAGTTTTACCAAGTTAACAATGAAAAATAATGCATCTTCTAAAGAAGAGTGATTCACATGTATATCAGGGGCACACTCGATGGGCAATACGCACTGTTCTTATGTGGAGGACCGCTTGTACAATTTCAACTACACAACAAAACCAGACCCGACCATGAACCCAGAATTTGCAGCTAAATTGAGAAAACAATGTCCACCCAGAACCAGAAATAACCAAACTGACCCAGTGATCTTCCTCAATCCGGATTCTGGTTCCACATATAGATTCGCGGGGACTTACTTCAATAGGGTAAAATCCCACAAATCTGTTCTCGCTATTGATCAGCAGTTGTTATATAATAAAGACACAATACAGATTGTCAATGAATTTGCGGATGGGGCTGATGGTTTCGAGGACTTCCGGAGGTCATTTGCTCTGTCAGTGAGTAGAATGGGGAACATCAATGTTTTAACAGGAAAAGCTGGAGAAATCCGGCGACATTGCAGACACACTAATAAGAACAACCCTTATAAATCCTAATAGACATTAGACCTTGAAAGGATGGATTTGTCATACGCGTACTGGCTGCTATGCTAAAGTTACAAGGCATTGTTTTCTTTTGGGAATAGAGTTACTAATAACATGTATAACATTCCGATTAAAAATAAAGATTACATATATGTTGCTCACATTACATCAAACATTTGGAACAACGTGGATTTATTGGCCAACTCTCAAAAATACCGTGTTCTCTTTGAAATTCATATGAAAATGAGGAAGTTAGATCAAAATTGTCAATACACTATTCACTCTAAATTTATAGTACAATGAAATTTAGTATGTGAAAAAGATGTGTATTTTCCTAACCTGTAAGTAGCTCAATAACCCGGACCAGTTTGCTTCAGGAAGAAGTTCGTGTCACCCATTCTTTCTACTGGGTCAAAAAGGAAGAAATAACTGTAAGATAATAACTTAAAAGCAAAAAGGAAAAAAGGGGAGGCGGGTGGTACACTCAGACATCCACTCATATACATGCTATCGCTAAATAAAATGATATGAACTGTTCCAATTGAACGAATCAGCCACTTTCATCAAGAATGCTGGAGCAATTTACAACGTAGTCAAGCTTCGTTTAATAAACCATACAATTTTAAATTAACTTGGTTGGAAATGTCAAAATTCCATTCAGATGAATAAAACAATAAATTTTATTTTCTTAGATAAACGTATAACATTTTAATCAGTTCAAGTGAATAAAATTCATACAAATATGAAGTTTATTTTAGTCAACCGTGACTAGCACATTTTACATTATAAACCCAACAGAGCATATATCCTGCCCAATCCCTACATCAAAGACAAAAAGACAGTATTCAGGAAATTGCAGGCCAGAAATGACATTCAAATTCAAAAAACCATTTTTTTTTAATATTTGGATGATCTGATTTCAACGTAGCATCACACCAATAATAGACAGGAATGAGGAGAATAATTCTTGACCTTGTGGCAAAGCTTCTTAAAATAAATGGATTACTATTATTCTCAGTACCAATGACGGCCCTAATGAAACCCAAAATATTATACTGATGACTGATCCTGATATCAAAGCCATTCTTGCATTCATTACAGCTCCCGTTAACCAGAAAGTTTCACCTTATAATTTTCATTCATCCTTAGACCCAATATCATGCAACAGTGGTATCCCAAGACTGAAATTTGACTCATGACCAACCAGAAGAAATTGAATTGAATAAATACACACTACTAAAAGGATACAAGTGACAGTGGCTAACAATGAAGTATAAGTGACTTAAAACTTTCATCACATCAGGCAATAATAGGTGCAATAAATAACCAAAGAACAGTAGTTACCTCACTAAAGATTAAGGAGATAAAGGAAGAACAAGAACTGAACAAAGTCTTCGACCAGCAACCTTGCTAATCTTTTAACAACTCCATCCTCAAAAATTCACACAACAAAACTCTGTCCAGCCAAACTCCTAACTTGACGCCTCCGAACGTAAATACCAACTCAGAATGCCAGAGTTCTGCCTCTGACAGCAACTGTACACAGAAGGTTATTCACCCTTCTGAGATGGGCTTTTGCTTTTGATTAGCTGCCTCAACAAGAAAAAAAATCACCTCATAGTGAGCTGAGCATGAAAAATAAGATGACATTACAACCCTATGAAGTAAACAAAAGAAGAAAGGTTAAGAGAGCTTAGCACAACCATCAAGTAACTATTAAAAAAAAAAAAACCTCACTTTGTAAAGGTACTTCTTCCGTAGTTTGACAGCCATGCGTATGCACCGTTTGACATGAATCTTTAGCATCTTATCATTGAAAACCTGTGTTATAAGTTGGACTGTTAAATAGAAGACAAGCTTGAAGTGTATAATCTTGACTGACACAATGAGTAGTAGTCAGTATGGAGGATCCAACTGTGAACCAAGGTTTTAAGATACAGCAAGGATTCATACATTTTTCATAGGTGAAATAAAGTTTAACATATAACTGTACATCACAGGTGTGAATCAGACTCTTGTTTTAGCACCTATTCCTACATTTAACCCGCAATCTCATACAATCAAAAATGTCATACTGCACATTTAAAAAAGTTACAGACTTAAGAGGGAGAACAAAAATCTTGGTGAAAAAATTGCAATCTCAATGAAAACTAGGAGAGACTAGATACATGACTACAACAAATAAAAGAGAAATCTTCTCTGTATTGTTCCAATTTTATCAGAAGAAAAGAGCAATGATGAAGAGTCATTATCATGCAACAGTCAATTATGCCATATCTAGTGCAAAAAAAACCTCAAAGTCAGATACCTGCCTTGATCATATCATCAATTGAATGTGTTTCTCTGATAATTTTATGACGGTTAATGATAAGAATTGCTGCAACACAGAATACTGGCAGCTCATCATCTCCATTCTTAGTTGATGACACCACATTGCTAATCTGAATGTGGCCACTTTTCAACCAAAAATTTCTTGTGAGACCACAAAAATGATGGGAAGATTCTGTCTTCATTCCCAAGTGGTCAGAAGTAGAGCTCTCAACATGTCCGTTTTTTGTATGTGAATCATCCTTTACAGTACCATTACCAATTTCTACAAATTCTTCTTTCATTTCCCCTCCTGAATCTGTTGGTACATGTACCGTCAGAGCCTCCAGACAGTTCTCCTCTAAATCACCAGCTGTAGATTCATCAAAATCAATTGCCCACATCATCTGCAGTAAATTGATTACATTAAGTAGACACTTCATAACTTATGATAAAAGAGGTCAGCACATACATATCAAGTATGTGTACTGCTTTTCAACTGAGGCTTAAACTATATGCCTACTTCAACAATGGAGAAAAATTACTAGCAAGTTATGCTTAAAAGCTCATATGTTGGTTGTGTAATAGCAATTTTTTGCTTTTAAATTTGTTTGATCTTGATAAACATTAAAAAGAAAAACATTGGTCCATCAATTCAATAAGTCACAAGTAGCAAATCCTGGTGTAAAGCAATAAGTAGCCAGTGGACTGCATATTATGCAGGAATGCATCCAAAGATGTCAAACCGAGAACCTTCATATAGCATATAGAAGGCCAGTAGCACATTAGACAAACTAGGGTTCTTCTATTTTATCCATCTTCAACAAAATAGATTGATGTCCAAAATGATCGAGGACAAACAATTTCCCCCAAAGTCAAGAAGAAAGGGAAGTAACTAGATGAAGCAAATCACATGTATATGAATCTAAAATAATGTTCAAAAGAGAGAGAAATTAATATTGAAGGCTATCCCTACAGTCTTGCCAGGCTCGAAAGAAGAACAATAGCCATGTGCAAAAGGACATAGGCATTACTTTTCTTTATTTATTTTTTTAAGAAGGCTGCCTAATAGGTTACCACTTTGAGTATTTTGTCATCATGTATTCCATGTGTTCCATGACATAAAAGTAAATGCAGTTCATGTATTCCATGCAAAAGAAACCTACAAGAAACCCGTACTTCCCACATTTGAAGAACCTCAGCGAAAGATAACTCCCGACGGAAGAGGACCATCAACATCCGGAAAGCAAAATGAAGGCTCTCAGCACCAATACGCAACAAGTGTGCAAACATTTCCCTGTCTGTTAGTTCCAAAATGTGCCACAATGCTTGCAACTGCTTCATTACCCCCGTTGGTCCTTCCATCTGAAAATTCTCCCGCTGGAGAGGAGCAAAAAATAAACATTTGAGAGAGGAAAACGAAGCATTTTGACTAAACATGTTTCACAAGTCTAGTAGTACCATTCTCCTCAGAAGCATTTCGAAGCACCAAAATGCATCAGCATTATCCTCAAACAGAACAACAAAAGGAGACAGCAAGTCGCTCATTCCTAATATCAGATAATCAAACACATAAACCATAAGTTCACAGCTTTAGATCCATACTTCAACTTTCCATCAACTAACTGTAGAACTTGACCACAAAAGGAGGTGCATTACAACCTTGGCAATAACCTGTTGCAGGATCGACCCATGCATAAACAGCAAGGATGTCAGACATCCTTGCTAAATTTCTCTGATCTTCATAGAACTCAAGATGAGTATCTGTTCTCACAACATCAACAACTGAAGAGAAAAGTTGAAACCATCTCACAAGTCACAAACAAAGTTCATTAAGTAGATTCATCACCTTTATGCCAGGATCAAACTGTGCAAAAATAAGTTACCTATGCGGTGCAGAGTCCAAAGCCATTCAGATACTCTATCATCATGAGTGACCACACCTTGAGAAGTTGTTGCTCTTGTCGGTAAGAATGATGTTTGTGGCACATTTGATATTCTAAATCCATTCATTATCTCTTTCTCTATATTGTAGGAACAAGATGCAGGTCCATGGTCATCAAATTGAACCATTTTGATTTCAGAGTTACTATGACAAGAGGCACGTTGAACACTATTATATGTAGAACCATTGGATTCCATAATTAGTTCTATGTTGTTATTAATTTCAAAACTGTGCATTCTGTCATCTTCAAATCTTAATTTTCGTTGGGTAGAAAGTTTGTCCTCTAACTCTCCATTATATTCTTCTCCTCTGTTGTCAAACAAATTTGTAACAGGTAAAGCAGGAAAATCAAAATAACTCTCTACATCATATCGTAATCCATCAGCATCTTCTCTTCTAGGTGAATTACTGCTGAATGGACCAGGCTCAGGAATAAAGTAACTGTCGAATGTTGTGCTATCTGTGCTTTCTCTCACATAGGCGAGCTCAGCAGAATCACTAGAGCTATCCCTTTCACATTCATATGATGTACCCATACAGTTATTACTCCAATTGCTATAGTTCTCTACTGTGTTAGTAATATGAGTAGAATCACTAGGACTGATTATGCTTTCAGCTTTAGCTTCCCCCTTTCCATCATCTTTGGATGATGTCCGCATATCCATAACTTTGGACCCCACAACAAATGCAAGTTCACCAGTTCCTATGCTTGAATGCATCACCTGACATTGCTTAATAAGGTCCTTGTACCGTTCCCTGCATGAAAGGTTTTACAAATTAAAGACATTAAATAAAGAATTTCAGAAGCATTAAAAAGGAAAACAGAAGTTCTAACAGGTAAATGCTTCAAATAACTTGCTTAACCACTCAAAAGAGGTGTTCCATTGAAGAACAACATCACATTCAGATGCCAACCACTGCACCTCAAATCATTAATTATACACGTACAAATGACAGCTAAAAACACACACTACATGCACAAGATCTGCACAAACATACTGTGCACAATTGTCAAGACATTTACAGTGACACTTCCCAGTAAAATTGAGTAATAAAAAAAATCATGGTAACTCATGAAGAAACCAAGTCTTTTATGTCCAGATGGCTTAGTGACATGCTCATGATGAGATATGAAACAACACCTTCGTATACTGCCTTGTCATGTGGAAATAAGCCATTTTCTGTAACCCAGTACAAATTAAAATAAGAAAAAAGATGAACAGAAAAGAGAAACAGAAATAGTGCAAAGAGTAAAATGTCCCACGGGCCATTATGTCCTCTTCCATCCCCAACAATCCTTTTTTTCCTAAATTTTCACTCACACTTCATGACCAGCAGTGAACCATTTAACTAAAAGCACACTGTGCAACTGCACACTCCAATAATTTCATAAAAGACTAGGGCAACCCTGAAGGAGATGCAAAAAATACTACTAAGATTTGTTTTTCTGCCCAAGACATCTATAGCTGGATGCAACCTTATAAAGTGTTATCTGATTATATTCAAAAGAGACAAATCTTCAACGGATAAAGCACCAGTACTTATTCCAAAATTTCTTGTTCAAGAAAATCAACATAAATTGAGCACTTCCTCCTTTGTTTTCCCTGTATCCAGGCAACTCCACAATAACAAAGATGAAAAGAAGAAAAAGCTAAAAACAAAAGACGTTATAAATCTCTAGTAGTATTAAAGCAGCAGGAGAGTGAGAGAGTCAGAGAGGGAGGGAAAAAAAGGCCTATGAGATTGAAGTCACTCAACCAAGAAACAAGCTGCAAAACAGTCTTTGCTTAGATCTCATCAATCAAAAATTCTGAATGGATTTCATCAATCCAAAGTGTGAAAATTTACTATGAGAAATGTAAACTAAAAAACTGTAAGAAGTGCAGCAATCTAAATGACCAGAAACTAGGAGTCCTCGAACAACAACTATCGCTAGACATAAGAGAAAACTTAAAACCATGAATAAAAGAACTGCTAATTTCTGGCCACGTCTAGCTGTCTACCATGTAACATCGTCTCTTCTTTCATTTTCTAATTATACAAATGATCACCATGCTTTGTCACAAGATGCATGAGGCCAAAAGGAATGAACTGAATGCTGGACAATGCAAATAATTCAGTGAACCAAGCCCATCTCATATTCCAATAAAACAAAATAGCATCATAAAATTTCATTAGAGTAACTGCATGATTCCATTAGTTATATTTCAGAATCGGAAGTAGACCAATACAATGCCACAAAAGGAGAAAAAATTAAAAGTAAAGCTAATGGTTTTAGAATTTTATACCTCCGGGCTGTCCTCAATTGCCTTCGATATTCAGCAGTGCTCGTCAGTTTATAACAACCAAGCAAAAATTCCCAAACTTCAGGCCTAATAGACGGATCCACACCCTGCCAGAAAGCAAATAAAATCTTCACACGTGAAAGAGAAAATCGTAAACACTTCACATGGAAGTTTAAGAGAGTTTTAATTGGATTGGTGGGAAGAAAATTTCGTTCAGGACAAGCAATAAACAAGAAAAATGAATCTTACAAGGCTACCAATCACTTATTCATTTAAGATAGGGACAAAACCAAGATAGTTAATGAATGTGTGTATGTGAGAGAGATACAGAGAGAGGTCGTGCACCGTGCTTGACAACTTGAAGCATGGTATACATCTTTTCAATTCTTATATCAACCGACAATTTGATGTAACTACTCCAATAACCTATCAAGCTTCCAAAGTATATAGCACCAGCACCAGTTACGATTAGTTTACTAGCATACCCATGGTGAAGACATGTAAATAACCTCAAAAGCAGCAAAAATGTGCACGAACCACCAATGAATAAATTTAGAATATGCAAACACAAAGATATGTTTTCTTTATCCCCTCTTGAAGTAAGAATATGTTCCCTGACAGTAGCGTAGATTGGATAGAAACGGAACAAACAGATCCAATATATAAATCAACCTGTGAATTAAAAAGTAGAAAGGGCATACTATCTTTTACCCATAGATTTTCTAACCACAAAAGAAGATGTCAAAAATATCAATTGTGCAATAGAACAAGAGAGAGAGAGAGCAAGATGGAGTGTGACTTAGGCACATTGGAAATAATGAAATAGCATACCCCCAAAACAATCAATTTGAGTGCTTTATGAAAACCAGACACCTTCCCATCACTGTTGAAAGTTGCCTGCCACTTGTCTGGCTTAAGCATTCTGCTTAACTGTACGAATGATAACAAGGAATCTCAGGCAATATTTTAATACGCCAACAACTGAAAGAAAACTTAAATGTACAAAAAGCTCCATCCAAATTCAACAAGCCAAACCTTCTCACAGTTCTCAAATTTTATAAGCTAATATAGGAATTCACAATACGCAAGAAAATGTGAATTATTCTTAATCTCTATACTCCAGTTGTAAAACAGAAAGAACAATATGATTTTCTCCATTCAGATCTTTGGTACTTGCAAATAAGCAAACAACTTAGAATCACTGACTAACATCAATTAATTAGCTTTTCTATGTTATTTGGAGTCCACCATCCTGTGGGTGTGAAAGTTGATACCTTATCTACAGAAAATGACACAGAACTATGGACTTAGCTCAACAGCTGTGGATGATAGAGAACTTCCAAGATAGTTTCATTAGTAATTTTATTCATCACTTTACGGCAATGCTGGATTGCAAATCTACTTTACCTGTCTGTTCTCACTTTGATTCTGATAAATACAGAGACACAAGCGAGTTCATGTATTTGATAGACTAAGTGGGCCATCCATTAAACTTACCATCAACTTAAGCCATAAGCCATCCAATCTATGCAACAATAATCATTCAAGGAGACTAATAGATTACCCAATTACCATCAGGATCAAAAAGTTGAGGTAACAACCTAGCCCAACGACAACAATTACTACAAAAAGGTTGGATCGAAGAACAAGAACAAAAAGTAAAAAAATATGAATATGAAATGGATAGATGAGAAAGGCTTACAGCTATAACAACCTTTATTGGCGACTGAGATAGACAAGGCTCCCCAATATCTCGCACCATACAACTCACTCTCTGCAAACTTATTGCCCCTGATTTCCCACAACTCCATTGCTTCTCTTCCCCACTTCCCCCACAAGACATCTACTGCTACCACACATACAAACACACTCACAACTTTCACCTTCTCCTTGTTACTATCACCGCACAAATTTAAACATCTACAACCACCAAACAACTGCCAAAATAAACAGAAACACAACACAATTAAATTTCCTTTAAAAATACGAACTTAACAACAAGCAAAAAAATAGAAAAGATGAAGCATTTAACTCTACAACGCTAAAATTTCTAAAAAGAACTCTTAACAATAAAAAATATATATCATTCCATATCTGATCAAACAATCGAATTTGATATAAAAAGCAAACGACGTCGTCGAAAAATCCCTAACAAAAATCGCTGATCGCGCAATTAATCTCAATACAAAAGCACACATAGCTAGAGATAGAAACATCATATATATGGAATGAGTACCGAAAGAAGAAAGAAGAAGAGAATGTGATCGCTGTGAACGTGAGATGGAGGGAAGATGAAAATGGAGGATCTCCTCCTCCTCCGTCGCCATTCACAATTTTCGTTTTCTCTCTCTCTTTATTTTATTGTTACTCTCTAGAGAAGGACCGTTGTTTCCCCTCTCTCTCTCTCTCTCTCTCTCCGTCTTTACTCTCTAACAGTCTCATTTGTTGCTTTTTATTTCACATGTTTTTTATCTAACTATATTTTTTCTTTCTGATTTTTATGATTCAAAACATAGTAATTAAAAATATGATTGTATTAAGTTAAAGTGACTGAAAAGTAATTTTTAAAATTACATATTTATGAGAGTTACTAAATAATTTCAATAAAAATATATTTTCAAATGACTAACTGAGAGAGAAAGAGAGATACGTATCATTTACTTCATCATTATGACAAATAAATATGCATGCCTACAATGAATAAGACAGACCAAATATTATATAATTTATTTTTCTTAAATAAGAGATTTTTTTAAGGAAGATCGTAATCTAGTACTAGTTATTAGATACGATCATGATCTTTACAATCATAAACAACATGAACACTGAACTGAATATTTCTTATTTTAAGTAATTTGATTGTTCCAGAGACCCAAGTGTTTAATTTTTAATTGGAATTCGGAAAATCCTAAGATTTTGAAACAAAATTAGGGCTCAAATTTTCTGTACCCGTTGCCCTTATCATAAAACGGGCATAAATAGGGTTGAAAATCTGACACCCAAAATTAGAGTCATTCATTTATGAATGTTAATACCATAAAAATAGTTCTTAACACAAGTAATATTAATGTAGTACTAGGGATGACAAAGATCTTAACCATGAGCTCAGATTTAAGTATTTTTAATTGGTCGGCCTATGCGTCAAACTCAAATTTAAATTGACTCAGGTTAAATATCGTTTTGTTTAGAAAAGTTGAGCCTTGAATAGGTCTAGGTAATCTAGACTCCTTCTCCAGGGCTCGAATCTAATTAAAAAATATATTATTTTATACTTTTAATTTTTAAAAAAATTAGTGGAATAGATCCATTGTGTAGTACCCATATTTTCTAGAAACATGTAGTGACAAATTTTGCACTAATATTATCTTTAATTTATTATGTTTAATAAATAATATATAATCATATATTGAAATTACAAAGCAACTAAATCACAAAATAATATACGATAAATTATTTTCTTTTCCATTATTAGTCTAGTACAACAGTAATTATGTTTTTAAGGATGACAATGGACTGGCCCAAGCCAGTTCAAATTTTATTTAAAAAAATAAAATGATGTCATTTTGTATTATTAGATCCGACAATCCAAGGACTAGTAACTCTTGCAAAGCAAGACTTTGAGAACAGAGGCTGAAGTCTAACTTTATGCTTGACCATGCTCGACCAACCCAGACCTGACTTGTTGATTTTGAGGCCCGAGTCCTTTTGTCATCCCTATAAATTTCCACAAAATGCACCTTAGTCTTTTTATTTTAGGTTAAATTATTTCAAAATAAATATATTTAAAATTTTATTTTGCAATGCTATATACTGTAATAAAATAAGTTTGTCTTACTATCAACACCGTTAGTAAGAAAATTTAACTATACTAAATTGTCATGTAGTACAAAAGATGGTGTATAATAATTCAATAAAATATATCATTATTCCCTATTTATGGAAAAGCGATGGAATCAATATGGACAACATAGTCTTTTACTGGTCACTAGTGATAATATCACGGGATGATCATTAGTCAAAATTTATCTAATAAATAGAAGATTTCCAAATTTCCACTAATTCTTCTTCTTAACCAATCCAATCTGGTTTGGGTGGATTAACCGGTTTACGTGGCTGCGGTTCAGAGCCCGGCCTAAAATAAATTAGTATTGTCTCCTGTAAGTGCGCTGGAGGGTTTTGTCGCCGCTCGAACCCAGGACCAAGGGGTTTTGTTGGAGTTAACTCCAGCGCACCTACAGGGGACAATACTAATTTATCTTAGGCCGGGCTCTGAACCGCAGCCACATAAGCCAGTTAACCCACCCAAACCACAATCTAAAGCAAGCTGTGGCTTTCTCATCCGTCTGTCCTCTTTCCATTTTTATGGCATACTATACTAGGTTTCGTTTGTTTATAAATTATAGCTTAAGAGGGGGTTTGTTAACTTTCACTTTAATTTTTGCTTTTTGCTTTTTATTTTTAAATTTAATAAAAATATATTATTTTAGTTTCTAATTTTTAATTTTCAATTTTTATAACTTATAAAAAATCATAAAAATGGAATTTTATT
>JANKYE010000001.1:18299522-18310792 GCA_032467995.1 Erythroxylum dillonii | reverse complement strand
AGGTATTTAACTCCAGGGATGAATCGAAAAAGAAATCTTTATTGGTTCTACCTCCTATTTTTTATGAAGAGAATGAACTATAAGGTACGTTGATTCATAAACACACTTGGAAGTTCAAATTGCTCAGAGCAGGAAGCACTAAGTACTGGTTTGTGTTGAAAAGCCGCTATCCCGATTTGATTATTTCGCAAGTTTGCTTTCACTTCCTGAACTTGTTGGCCTTCATGCTGCCATTCAGCGCATTAACCATGATGTCTGTTAAGAGTAACTAATACTACCAAAGTTGCATTTTTTAATGTTTTCTTTACGACAAAAAAAACAAGTGCAGAAGTTTTCCTTATGAAAAGAATATCAAATTGAAGCATGCTAGGACTAGTAGGGATGTATGTCAATAGACTACACTGGGCCCAGGTCGTTCTTAGCCCGGCCCGGCCCTACCACGGGCTAGGTGGCTTGTGGCCATGAGCCGGCAATGAGCCGGATATTTTTAAAATAAAAATGTAAAAAGTAACATTGTTACGGGTTAGCCACGGGTCGACCCACGCCTAGCTCGTAGCCTGGTCAACCCAGGCAAAAATTAGGCCGGGGTAGGCCGGGCTAAAATTAACATCCCTAAAGATTGACAATTTTTAATGTACGATGATAAAACTCATTAAGTTGTAATTGTATTTACTAAAGCTCAAACTAATAGAATATATCTATCCTAATCAGGAGACAAACAATGAAACCTGGAAAGAGTTAGTTTATACGAGTTACGGTTATGGATTACGATGTGTACAAGCCACTCCTGTAAGTAACAATATAACAATATAACAATACGAGACATGATAGTGATAGTGAGAAGGCCTCACCAAAATCATGAAAGCTGCAATTTATATTTTCAAATGAAGCGTAAGGGTTGAAATTGAACTAAGTTGTGGCAAGGTCATGAACTGCTTGGTCTTAACAATCTCAAAATGAAGAAACTAGAAGCAGAGGACTGATTGTGGATGTTTAGAGAGAAGTCGTTTAGCCTTTTAATATTCGTAAGAAACACCTGATAACTAAGGTAAGGCCTGAAGCCTTTAAATTTGCTTAATATTCAAAGAATGAAGTGATACAAAGCAAGAATTCGCATGTAAAGCTCTTGTTTTCAAACTAAGGAATGGCTCTTGACACACTTGAGATGAAGATTGAAAATTTCCCTTACTCTTCCTCCAGCTCTAGGCCTGGTATATACTCCAAACTGACGTCAAAAATAACAGGACTATTTGGAGCTACCCTTGGCCTTCCTGGGGCTGAAGACAGACCTTTCGGAAATGCCAACTGGTGACAACAAAATATGGATGCAATCAGGGGTTACATTTTGCAAGTTCCTTTAGATAGACAATACTGTCCACGGTTAAAGAAGACAAGCCTCCATGTGCACTCAGCAACTAAACTGGTAAACATTATTACAATGGTTCACTTTACTAGACAATATTACCCAGAAGCCACATGGAGACCGAGATGTTGGACCAGTGAGTAAAATAGACATTCCAAATAACAGAGTTAGAGTAACATATGATCATGTCTTCTATCCTAAACTTTAGTAGGTTTGTGGATGAATTACCTCTCCTGGAATGTAAAGCCGGCGCTTGCCTCCAACTTTCATGCTTAGAATGCCTTCATCAAGTCCCTTGATCACCTATTCTAGTCATTCAAATAGGAAATTAGAAAACTACCAATATAAAAGAGGACAGCTATCTTTCTTAACTGCCATAAGAATGACAAGACCGAGTTACCATTGAGTTAGCACCATACACTCCTTGGAAAACATCTATAACATCCTTGTACAGAAAGGACCTATGTTCTGTTTATTAACATAAATTTGCTACATGTCCTAAGCCAAAAGTAAATAGTTCAATCAGTAAATGAAAAGAATAAATGCCAATCAATCGACCAAGTGAAGAGTATGCCATTCAGACTCATATGGCAGGCTAATGTAATTGTGAGATATGATCCACATGGCAAGTAGGATTCACAGGAAGTCGGTAGCTATAAGTAATGAATTTTCACATAAGTCATTTTACACTATTTTGACAAGCAAAATTCATCTGGAGCTTACCTGACCAGATCCAACACGAAAAATATAAATCTGCTTTTTCTCCAGCGAACTGAGAAAGTAGTAACAAAAAGTTACTAATTGCTATCCAAGTAGCCAATATCTTAAACCATAATTACCAGGTTTCTGATAGCATCCTGGAACCTTACCTCCACCGATATCCCCATCACCCGTTCCCCCTCTCACGTATTGCCTCACCTCTCTTCATCATTTTTTTTTACTATGAAAAAAAAATAGAAGTTGAACTATTATTCCACCATACATCATTTTACATTTCAAATCCCAAGTTAATACCGAATTTGACATTCCACCAAGATTTATACGTGTAAAATGTTTCAGGATGTCCTACTAGCAAAAAGTCATTATCAAATTTAACTGCCAAACGGTTATCTCATCAGAATCTACTTATGAAGGCCAATGATTTACCTGTCAAATATTTGTCCAGATGGAACCATGGCAACATAGTTAGCAGCCACCTGTCACTATGCATTACAATCGAATGAGAAATAGTCCAAGAGAAGAAGAACAAAACACCTTCATGCATACTTGGATCAAATCATAGAAGATTGAGGAGTTTACGCACCTGAAATCCAACCGGGGGGCTAGGGCCTATACCAACTTTAATATCCTTGTACTGCAATCCAGTCTCTGTAGTTACCATTGGTACCTTCATTGAAGGAGATACATGATTAGTTCAATTATCAAGAATATGTTCTTCACAACATTACTACTAAGAATCGACCTGAAGTATAATATAGAAAAACACATTACATTCCAAGATTAAGGGGGTAACTGAATCTCACCATACATTTTCAAGCTCCTTCTCGCAAGTCTCATCACACAGCTTTGGCTTTTCTTCTGGAGGTAAACCGGCTCCTCTAGCATCCAAAGTTTGCATCAGGAGGCTTGAAAATCCGAAAGCTAGCCCAACCATATCCCTTCGCTTAATAAAACCTTTATCATCCCTGTGCTCCCTTGTGCTTGCAGCTCTAACTCTAAGATCCATGTTAGAGCATTGTAAGACCAAACCATTAACCTTTTCTGTGGAAATAACACGACGATTGGCAGACAGGATTTTAGGAGAAGCTGAACCTACCAGAGCATGGAAAAAGGTTAGACAAGAAACGTGGGCTGTTTATCAAATGCTTCGACGGTGGTACAAACCAAAAGAGAAATTTGACTCTTTTGCTTAGAAGTTGTTACACAAATGGATGTAATTAGTTCTAACAGGAGCAAAAACGGTAAACAATAAGTATCAGATTCCATAACAGGACGCATCATGAAGCTATCGAGTACATTTCATTTGTATTCTCTGGAAGGAAAAAAGAAAATCTGCAGACTAGCTTAACGAAACCATACAATAATCAGACTCGTAATGGTTTTTCAAAAAGTAAAACAGAGAAAAAAAAAATGAACAAAGAAAACCCATCTGGTAATGCAGTAAGCAGAGTTAGATGAATAATCAGAAAAGGGAATTAGACAGAGAGCGAAAGTGCGTACAAAGTGGTGGTACAAGCAGAGAAGAAGAAGAAGCCATTTTTGAGCCACTTTGGAGGTTGATTAAGTGTCTTTAACGATAGGGAGTGGATAACGAAATCTTGCTGTTGGTTATACAACTGTGGCCAACACGCTGGTGACACGTCATCAGCCGCATGAAGAGAGAATTTTCGAATTCTCTTCACTTTTTTCTTTTTTGTCATTTCGGAGAGCCCCTTGAATCCTTGATATTGTACCAGACCAGGCACAAACGGAGTCTAGTCTAGCTCATCAGCAGCGATCCCCTCTCTCCTCGTTGGGCTTTGTCGTCCTCCTCTGCCAATCATGGTATCCAAAGTTGAGTTTCGAGATGTTGATAATGGTGGAAATTCCAATAATGCGTGAAATTGAGGATATAAGCAAAAGCCCCTTTACTTGGATCATGGTGAGAGGCCCAGGATGCAAGAATCAATACCAAATTGTAACCTAATTCACATATTAGCCGTCAGAAGTACAATATTTGCTTCTTTCTTCATGTACATTCCATCGAAGGGTTACTCCCAAGTTTTCATGATTTAAGTACGTCTGTCTTGAAGGGTTTTCAGGGAGTTTGGGAGAAATTAAACCGATCCAAATGAGCTTATATATAACAATAACATCACATCTCAACCTAAAATCTTAAAACATTAAATTATAAATCTTATTTTTATATATAATTCACTTTATTTATATATCTGATAAGATGACTCTAATTGTGAATTGCCAACTTATCTATCTTAAGAGAGGAAGAGGTTATGAAAACCTGCCCATCAAGAATTTTCAATGGAAATGTTGAGTTTGATGAGACTAATACACAAATGTTGTGTATACGGCAGCACAAATGGTCCCAAACTGGCAAACTACAAAGTTAAGCTGTAACTGATTTATACTTCAATAATTGGGGCTCCAGACCTAGTTGGTCTCTAGAATTTCCCAAAGAAACTCACAAATCGCAGACAAGGCAGTAGCAGCGAAAGACTTGGAATTAGTTGGAGGAATTGAAGATGACTGAGGTAAAGAGTTAGACATCAACTATGGAAGTTTGGATTTTGCTGAGGAAGACAACATCGAAGAAGGAGAGAGAGGGACGGTTGTGATGGGCTGGAGGAAGTTAATCAACTCGAATTTAAGATAATTAGGGATTTTTTTCATTAGTTTAAAAAGATTGTTAAGATATATGTTATGATATCTTATAAATTAATTTTGAGTATTGTTTGTAATTGAAAATATTTGGAAGTTTACCTTGATTGGGGCTCTTGAAGATAAAATTACATGAAAGATAAAATCCGTGAAGATGAGACTTATTATTTGGGATAAAATCATTGTATCTAAATAAAGATAGTGTACAAATTTTTGGTAATTTTTGTAGCTATATTCGGAAGTGAGATAATTACTATCTAAGGTAGCTTGATTTTTGGAGATATCATTGACTATTTTGCAGCTATAATTTTGTTGCATTTTACGTGATTTTTGGGCTGATGTGTTGTGATTTTTAGGTGAATTAATGACAAGTAGTGTGTGACTTGGAAGTTAGAATTTTAAGGTCACCTTGGATATTATTTTTCAGCTGAATTCATGTTATCATCATCCAACTTTGCAGCTGCGCCTTTTTGCTTTTTGGAAAGACTGTTGGGTTTTTTTTTTGTCTTTAAGATTGTGATTTCAGCAGTTACGTATTTTCCAATTTTGGAACAACAGTTAAGGGTTGTCTTGGTGGTTAAATGTGTAAATTTGGTAACTGCATTTTTTTTGTTTTAAATGACTATTGAGAGTAATTTTTGCAAGCTGATTTTTGAGGATTTTTCCATAATGGGGGACCTGCATTTTCTATCTATTGTGAGGGATTTTTTGCGCTGTCGATGATAGTGGTTTTCATGCAAAAAACTTCCAACAGCCTTGGCGTTTTTGTAACTCTTCGTGTATGACATTCAGTGATGAAACATTTGTTGATTTGAGACGTTTTGTGGCTACTATGTGTGGGATATTCTAGTGACGATATTGAAGGTTCACAACAAATTATTTTGATGGACAACTTCTCATTCTTTCATTGACGAAGTTACATTGTTAGGGATGTTGTTTTCTTTTTCAAGTGACTTTGTTTATGTTCGTTGTTATTTCAATCACTTGAGTTATTTTATTTTCATCCTTTACTATCAAATACTATTGAGAAAATTCTCTTTTGACGTTAGTATGAGGCAGTTATACTATTTGGTGTGATTTACTTTCATAGGTAGTGAGGACGAGGGATAGTATCCAGGATAAGGTAAGTCAGCTCTGTAATGCCTTGAATAAAACTATTGTTGTATCATAAGTGAAAGTTGTTTAAGCTAGGCGAGGACACTGCAGATGCAGGCAAAGTGTGTCAAACTGTGTTACCAAATCTAGGGTGTTGATTTCTTTATTTTGTGTTTAATTTTTTTTATTTTTGATTGTTCTAAAATCAACCATGGTCGAATCAGAAATTTTGCAAATTTACATCCTTTTGAATTTTCAATTAGTATCAGAGCAGGTCACCGAATTAGAACTTGGTATGTTAAGTTGGCGCAGATCTGTTTTTCACAATTATAGCTATAAGAGAAGGGCCATCAATCATCAGGTCAAATTATCCAGCTTGAAAATCAAGGATGAAAGTATTCATTCAAGCACAAAAAACTATGACATAGACTTCAGTGTTCAATAGCTGGACACATCTAATGACGATTGATGAAAAGAAAGAAACAATACCTAAAGATCCATCTAAATGGAAAAGAGCTGAAGAAGCGGAAGCACTTGACAATTCTCGTGCATTGCATGCAATTTTTAGTGTTGTCGATGAAGGATGTTTTAATATGATTTCAGCTTGTGAATTGGTAAAAGAAGCGTGGGACACTATGAAAACTATACATGAGGGATTGAAATCTGTGATAGCTTCGAAACTTCAAATGTTGGCTGCTAGATTTGAAGAGCTTAAGATGGATGAAAGCGATGATATTGGAGACTTCCATAAGAGGTTTTGTGACATAGCCAATCAAGCACATCAACTTGGGAAGAAGTATTCAAATCTGAAACTTGTTAAGAAAACTTTGAGATTCACTTTCTCCAATATTCATACCAAAAATTGCAACCATTGAAGAAGCCCATGATATCATTGAATTGTCTTTGAATAAGGCAATTGTGATTCTTACTAACTTTGAGATGAATTTGTTGAGGGATAAATGAGAGAAGAGCAAAGGATTGGCATTGCAAGCCTAGATTGGTAAAACAGTGAATGACTTAGAAGATGAATTTGACGAGAATGAAGATCTGGTATTATTGACAAAAATTTCAGTAAGTGGTTGAAGAAAGTGAAAAAGGACAGACTCGAGTTTAAGCAAAACAGTGGAAGTTCATCGAATAACATCTTCAAATAATAAGCTAAAACTCAAAATGGTGAAAAATAAAAGTGAAGAAAATTTAATGTCATAAATGTCAAGGATTTGGACATGTGCAAACGGAATATGCTAACATCTTGAAGAAGAAAAATAGGAAGTCTTATACGAGCACTTGGAGTAAGAATGAATCCGAAAGTGAATATGGTAGTAAAGAGGAATTTGTGAGTAATGCTGCATTGGTTGCTTTACATATCAAAAGTCCAGTTGCCAGTTTAACAAAAACTAAAAAGCAAGAAACTAATGATGAAATAGCTCAAATTTCTGGGAAAAACACAGATGGATCGACTCAAAGTTCAATTTCAGATTATGATAGTAATTCGGATTATAAAAGAGAGGATATTTGCAAAGCTTATGAGTTAATGTATGATAAATGGATCCAAACATGTAAGAAAAATCAGAAGTTGAAAGAGGAAAGTTTTACCATGAAGAACACCATTCAAAACCTTGAGAAGAGGTTGTTATCTACAATAGATGAGCTTATTGAAACAAAGTTGAAGCTGGTCAGTACTGAAAAGGAAATAAGAATGTTAAATAGAGGTACCGAAAAGTTAGAAAAGTTATTGGAAATTGGTAAGATTAAAGGAGACCTTCAAGGCATTGGTTATAAAGGTGAATGTTCTAAGTTGAATGATGAGAAAAATGGTACGACCAGATTTGTCCAAGGAGAAATCTCAAGGAAGAATAGAAAGTTCATACCTACATGTCATTTTTGTGGGATAATTGGGTATAACATAATACCGGATTGTTACAAATGATATTTTAAAAAGATCAAAACCGAAAATCTAGCCACTCTCCACTAAATTTTCAGCAACAGCCCATGTTACCAAAACATACTTGGGTTAGAAAAGGTTAATTACAAGCACAAAGATATAGTGAAGGAAAAATAAGAAATTGTTCAGATTCACAGTTAGTTGCAGCTATTGAAGAAACTGTTCAGATAGACAATAAATCAGTTGTTTCAAAAGAAGAAATCAACTAGACAATTGATGATAGAGATAATGTAAGGAAGAATAAGACCAGGTTTGAATTTTTTCGAGAGGCACAAGGATTGTGTGCTTTTCATTTTTTAAGTATATTTTTATGTTGTTTCCTAAAAAAAGGAGGTTTGAAGGAATTAACATCTAGACTTTTTGAGTTTTTAATTTATGAGTTTTCTAAGGTTTAGGTGATTGGTGTTTGTCTGGCTTTCTCTTACTTGTTGAATAGTATATTTGATGTGAGAATGAAGTTTTGCTTGATGATTTGAGAATTTTGCTTCTGGATTTTGATTTATGGAGTTATGTCGAGAAAAAGTTAATGCTTGGTTGGAGAACTATAGGAAGATTAAGATTTTAAATGACTTGGGTTTTCAAGTTCTATCTTGGTTTATCTCTATATTGTAGGGTGTATGAGTTTGGCAATATGCTTTCACATGGTTTATGTAAGGGGGAGATCAATTAAGTTTGATTATGATTCGTTGAATGCATTTTTGGATTTATGAATTTAATCTGTCTTATACAAATGGCTTTGTTGTGATTGTTTCATCTTGAAATGCTTATGATTCTTTCATTGCACCAACGGATTGTTTTGGTGATTCTTTCATTCATGGTAAGATTTTATGGTATATGCGTGATTATTAGTATTGCTTTCTGGCATCTTTTTATCTCAAGGCGGAGAAATTTGGATGATTGGATAATTGTTCATATGCGATTATTGTTTCTTTAATGTTTTTTGAACTTAACAAACTTAATGTTATGTGAATTTGAATGTTATTTGGAACTCGATATTCGATTAAGGAGGAGTTCTTATATGTTATGTGGACTTGATGTTTTGTGTCCAATTATCTCCTTAAGAGAGAGTTTCGATATGTGACAAATAATGCCATAAAGAGGGAAATTGTTAAGATATATGTTATGATATCTTATAATTTAATTTTGAGCATTATTTGAAATTTGACATATTTGGATATATTTGGAAGTTTACCTTAATTGTAACTCCTGAAGATAAAATTATATAAAGGATAAAATCCTAGTGAAGATAGGATTCATTATTTGGGATAAAATCATCATATCTAAAAGATAGTGTGCAAATTTTTGGTAATTTTATAGCTATCTTTGGAAGCCTATTTTAGGGATAATGGCTATCTAAGGTAGCTTGGTTTTTGGAGATATCATTGACTATTTTGTAGCTATAGTTTTGCTGTATTTTACGTGATTTTTGGGCTAATGTGTTGTGATTTTTGGATTAATTAATGACAAGTAATGTGTGACTTGGAAGCTAGAATTTAAGGGCTATCTTGGATATTATTTTTCAACTGATTTCATGTTATCATCATCTAACTTTGCAGTTGCATCTTTTTTGCTTTTTGGAAAGACTATTGTTGGGTTACTTTTTCGTTGAGGTTTTGATTTCAGCAGCTGCATATTCTCCAATTTTTGAACAACAATTGAAGGTTGTCTTGGTGGTTGTGAGAATCAGGTAGCTGTGTTTTCTTCTGTTTTGAATGATTATTGAGAGTAAATTTTGTAAGCTGATTTTCGAGGATTTTTTCATATTCGGAAAGATGCATTTTCTGTCTATTGTGAGGGATTTTTTGGGTTGTCAATGATAGTGATTTTCATACAAAAAACTTTCAGAAATCTTGGTGTTTTTGCAGCTTTTCATGTATGACATTTCGGTGATGAAACGTTTGCTGATTTAAGACATTTTATGGCTACTGTGCGTGGGATGTTCCAGTGACGATATTAAAGCTTCATAACATATTATTTTGATGGACAACTTCTCATTCTTTCGTTGACAAAGCTACATTGTTAGCCAAGTTGTTTTCTTTCTCAAATGTCTTTGTTTATGTTCGTTGTTATTTCAATCACTTGAGTTATTTTATTTTCATCCTTTATTATCAAATATTGTTGAGAAAAATCCTCTGTTGAGGTTAGTATAAGGTGGTCGTACTATTGGATATGATTTACTTTCACAGGTAGTGAGGGCGAGAGATAGTGTCTAGAGTAGGGTGAGTCGACTCTATAATACCTTGAGTAAAACTATTGTTGGATCACAAGTGAAAGTTGTTTAAGCTGGGTGAGGGAGGCAAGGTGTGTCGAACTGTGTTATCAACTCGGGTGTTGATTTCTTTATTTTGCGTTTAATTTTTCTATTTTTTATTGTGCTAGAATCAATCGCGGTTGAATAAGAAATTTTGCGAAATTACATCTTGTCGAATTTTCAAAGAGCATACTAGTATATAATATTTAGGTTAAATCAAGTTTTATAGGTTTGATTATGATTTATTAAAAATGAAAAATAATATTAAAATAAATTTCAGTTTCCATGTTGTTAACCTCACTCTATCATTATCCTTGTCCTTTATCTTAAACTTGCGAGGATTTTTTCTTTGCATTATTATTTAGGAGTAAATCCCAATATTTTTTAAGATCTAATGACAAAAAAAATTATTGGCAAAGGATTTTATTCAGGAGATCTCTGCATTCTAAATATCCAAGTGCTCAAGCCTATTGCTTGTTCCAATGTCTTTAACTTTCTTTAAGAATCATTTTCAATTAAGACATCCCTCTTTACCTATATTAAAGAAGTTGTGTGTAACATCTCACCCCCGATGGGAAGGGTAGAATGATAATTTGGCAAAGGGTTAAGAGGGTTTAGGATTGATTTTGAAATATTCATGCACACCTGATTCTTGAATAGTGAAATTGCACATGAAAATGATTGTACATGCATTTATGACATTTCCCGGTATATGTGCCTAAATGTAATTTTGTTGTGGACAAAGTGGTATTTGTGTTTAAAAAATTAATTGGAGTGATTCCTTGTGTGTTTTACATTTTAGGGGAATTTTAGGAAATTTTCTGAAATTTTTCGGGAAAATTTTCTGGACCGAAAAAATCGCCAAGTGGCGAACCGGCTAGTTTTCGATACCGAAAATTTATGCCCAATGGCATTAAAATATTGGGTACATGATTTTGGGATTGTAATTGGAGCCATTAGAATTGAATGGGTCAAAGATTCATTTAATTAGGGTTTAATCTTATTAAATGACTTTTGTCTTTTTCTTACTTACATGACAAGTGTCCCAATTCATTAATTATGCTTGTCTTTTGTTACTCTCATTCTCGATTCTTCTTGGTTGAAAGTGTGAGATGAGCTTTTGAAACAAAAACATAAAGGGTGGCTTGGTAGTTTATCAACCGTACCTTCTCCTCCTTGCTTCTTTGTTTATTTGTTTCAAGTATCCTTCATTCCTACTCTTTTCTCCTATCTTAAGTGCA
>JANKYE010000001.1:18275469-18292017 GCA_032467995.1 Erythroxylum dillonii | reverse complement strand
ATTAATTGTCATTATTATTTATTATTAAGATTTTTGAAAGCATGGTTGATGTAAATAGTAAACTAATAAAGTATACAGTACAGTTGTATAATATATCAATATGGACTATTTTGCAATTTTTAAAAAATTTAGGGACTATTTTATAAATTTAAAAAATATCCCGAAACGGTACCCGGTACCGACCGGTACCAGTACAATTCCATTCCAAAGCCCAATCCAGTACCAAGTTCGGTACGGTATTCGTAACATTGTTTGATAGTGTTAATTGGAGATTCTTGTTACAGACTATAGAGGTTATGAAATTTCCCTATAAGTTTATCAAATAGATTCAATAATGCATTACCATTACCTCATATAGGTTATTGATTATGAAAGCCCCACATAAACGCTTAAAGGCAAAAAAGGACTTATGCAAGGAAATCCTCTTTCCTCTTACCTATTCCTTATTTGCATGCAGGCCCTCACCCTTACGTTGAAACACAACACTTTAACTGACTCCAAGTTCAAATATCATTCTAAATGTAAGAAGCTTTCATTAACTCACTTATGTTTTGCAGATGATCATATTCTCCTAAGTAGGGCAAATGCTCTTTCGGTTTCACTACTGATGAGTACTCTCTAAAATTTTAAGGAGCTTGTCTAGATTGAGTATCAATTTTGACAAAAGCTACTTTTTACTATCCAAAAGTGCTGCTCACCTCTCAGATTCTTTGTCACAGTACTTAGGCATTCCTATCTCTTCTAGGTGAATAAGATTTCGAGAATGTCTTCCTTTAATAGAAAAAATTCAGAAAAGATTGGGGTCTTGGACTAATAGAACCCTATACTATGGAGGTAAACTTCAGCTTTTGAAGTCAATAATTATGTCAATGCAAATTTATTGGTGCTCTTATACCTTCCTCTCCAAAGGACTTATTAAAACTATGGAAAAGCTGATGAAGTAGTTTCTATGGGGCAAAGGAAAATGTGAGAAAGGAATTGCAAAAGTGAATTAGAAGCATATATGTTAGTCGAAGGAGATGGGTGAGTTAGGTTTGGAGTTAGCTAGCAAGAACAACAGATTTCTAATGACCAAGAGAATTTGGAGAATCCTAAGTGAAAAACAACCATTATGGATCAAATGGATTCACTTTTACATATTAAAGGGTGAGAGTTTTTTGGCTCTAAGGATTAAAGGCAAATACTCTTGGTTCTTCAACTAAATCCTCAGGTTGAGGAAATAAGTTTAGTAGCATATTACATGTCAAATTGGTGCAAGAGATAGAATCTTTCTCTGGTATGATAACTTGATCGGTCAAAGGACTTTAATTCATAATTAGTTGGCAAGATCATTGTTGGGTAGGTTCTCTGTTGGACTCTGCTTGATTCCGAAGTCCAACGCTTGCGAAATATCATAATACTTATCATCTTACTCAACTTGAGCATACATATTACCTTGTAGGGTTATTTCTATGAACCCTTATTAGGCATCATTCTACAAAGGTGGCGCGCCCACAAAAGGTCAAACATCAAAAACCAACTCATCCATTGTAACACAGGAGTCAATATAAACATACACAATCAAAACTACTTTAAAATCTATCCTTTCATTACTCAAGCAACAGAGTTAAAAAAAAGCTTATTTACATATCAAAAGCCACACCATTGGCTTATTACAAAAGTACAAAAAAAAAACCAGTGTAGCAAATCATTTATGCTCTTGCTCACTTGATTTCTTAGCTATCACCTGAGGATGGGACATAAAGGGAGTGAGCTTGAAAGCTCGTGAGTAACAGTTTAAAACAAAAAAGTAAGCAAAAACCTTGAAAACATTTTATTTGTCTTAGAAAACTTTCTTTGAGTTCATAATCACAAGTTTCTTAGGCTTTCAGCTAAAATCCATAAGTCACAAAACATGAATGCATCAAACTTGATCAAACATATCATGAACATATAAGCACATCAAAATGGTTTGGGTGGATCCAAAACAAAACATACTACACATTTCCCATAAGGGTCCTGTGTAGCCGTGAATAGAACGTATTAATGCAATTCCACATAATGGTTTTACGTAGCCGTGACCTTATGGGAGTCCTTGAAGGAGCTCCATGTCACTAGCGGGCAGGCGGGAGAAGCCTTTAACTTGGTCAATGTGCACGTGACTTAACTTAGGGGACCACCACAAACCCACATAACACATAAATTTCAAAATCTTGTAAGCTTGATACCCAAAAAGGCACTTTTCTTGAAAACTTGCTTTTCATATACTGGACGTATATCTTAAAAACCATTCTTGAAAACATGCTTTTAGAAACATACATCTTATTCAAAAATCTCACTTTCATGATCTTTTCCTTTTGAAAACCATCACTCAAATCATGTAATAAATATCTAGTAGATTTTATAATCATTTATGAACAAATAATGTAGCACTTATGATGTGAATGAAATCAGAAAACTTCTTTGATTTAAAGAAAACAATAGTAGCTTATTTACTTTATTATAAACATGTGCCCACCTTGATTTTCATACTTAAAAACTTGACTTACTCAAAAAGATTATTTTCTTGTTCCTCTTGCCTTTTTTGATCCCTTTAAACAATAATAAAAATCTCACTCAATAGAGTTTTCAATTGAAAATCCCCAAAGCACAAACATTAAAATTGGCTCTAAAATACTTAAATCCAAACATTTTCTAAACTCCATGAACTAGAATCCTTTCAAAAATTCAAGACATTTAAAATGATCTTACCTTCATTCTTCACCAAATGAAGGGATCTTTAGCTCAAAAGAAAGTTCTTCTTTTCCTTTACCCTTTTCTCTTCATGAATAACCTCAAAATCTCTCTTGGAGGCTAAGGAAATTGAAACCCTAGCTTATTTTCTCTTCTTTCTCTCTTTCATTCTTTTTTATGTTTTCTCTCTCTTATCTCTTTTCTCACCCACACATTTTGCTTCTCTATAATCTTCTCATTTACATTTGCTCCTTCTCTTAAACATAAGTCCATATTTTGGTCTTGTCTTTTTATGCCCTTAATGAATCCAAAAAGTCCATTTTATCCTTCCTTATAGGCTTATGTTCTTTTAAACTTAAGTGTCTTGTAAAAATAACCTTGAACATTCTTACAAAACAATTTCTTATAGAAAATGTTCCCTGTTGTATTAAGTTTCTAATGCCTCTAAAATCATTCGATTTGGTCAGTGATTCAAAAGATATACTTCAAACATTTTTGGACTGCTTTTGTCCATAACAGTATACTATGCACAAATTCCATCTGAAATTTAGACATCTTAGAGACTGAATTAGATTCCAATTTCTCATACCATTTTTAGCTCCATTTCTCTAGTTTACCACAAAATAGAAATCATCTCATTTGGATCAGTAGAGCCCCAGAAATCATCAAATACTAAAGTATGTTCAGTGGAATAACACCAGTTCATAATACTTAAAAGCACACTCACTATACCCGTCCCACTCTTTTCTCTCAATATTTCTCCATTAATTTCATATGGCTACGATTCTTGATGGAGATGAAGAGCAATGTCTTATGAGTCCAATGGTTCATGAATCAATCATTTGGGTGCCTAGAGAAGAAGTTATGGCCAAAAGAATCCAACATGTTCATATCTTTACTCATATTGTACATGCCTTGGTGTAATTGCCATCACTCCCACTAAAAATGTCGGATTGACTTCGTTTTTAAACAGTTTGAAAGAAGACTTCTAGATCTACAACTTTTATGAAGAACTCAAAGTGGGATTCAGCCTTTAAAAGGATAAAAAATGGAATAGAAGATGACGACACAAACTAAGACGATGCAGAAAGTCAAACTAAGACGATGTAGAACTAAGACGAAGCAAAACTAAGACGAAGCAAAACTGAGACGAAACAAAACTAAGACGAAGCAGAACTAAGAGGAAGCAAAACTAAGATGAAGCAGAACTAAGACGAAGCAAAACTGAGATGAAGCAAAACTAAGGCAAAGCAGAACTAAGGCGAAGCAAAACTAAGACGAAGCATAACTAAAACGAAGCAGAACTGAGACGAAGAAAAACTAAGACGAAGCAGAACTGAGACGAAGCAGAACTTAGACGAAGAAAAACTAAGACGAAGCATAACTGAGATGAAGCAAAACTAAGACGAAGTAGAATTACGACGAAGCAAAAGTCAAATTAAGACGAAGCAGAGGTCAAACTAAGACGAATCAGAAGTCAAACTAAGACGAAACAGAGGTCAAACTAAGACGAAACAGAGGTCAAACTAAGACGAAATAGAGGTCAAACTAAGACGAAATAAAAGTCAAACTAAGACGAAGTAGAGGTCAAACTAAGATGAAACAGAAGTCAAACTAAGACGAAATAGAAGTCAAACTAACTACATCAATTCAACTTCATTTTTGTTTTCGTTCTACTTCTAACTTTCACCTTAATTTTTCCTATTTCAAAATCTCTTATCCACTAAAACACCAAAGCAAAAATAAGAATCTATCCACATTTCTCATTTAGTAGTTCTAACTTCTAAGAAAACGTTCGGGGTCTAACATTCACTAAGAAAGCTAAGCTTCACGAGATAATTAGAAATGACAATTAGTTTCTTTCCTAAAAAGAACCAAGACTTTTGCCCATTCCTCAATACAGAAGACACGAGGAGAATGATATATACTTATGGGATGAGGTTTTTGTATCATAAATCACTAATAGGAAATCTAAGGAGCTAATGGATGGGGCAGTTACAATAATAAGGTGTAGTTCCCTGATTTGGTGCAAGGTTCTCAAACAAAATGCCATCTTTTTCCGTTGACTGGTTATGTTGAATAGACTTAGCACTATGCATAGACTGAAATTCCTATCCTCTTCTAAGCATTATATTCTTTGCAACCTAGAGGAGGAGACTAGGGATCATCTCTTCTTCGAGTGTGGTTTCTCTAAAGAGGTGTGGATTAGCATCTCTAGTTTATGTGCCCCTGGTACTAGTCATTGTAGTCTCACATATATCTGACAAGAGATATCTCAACTGCATATCTCTAAATATGATAAGGAAATATTTATGGTCGCAGTTGCACCTTGTCTTCAAGCAATTTGGAAAGAGAGAAACAATCGAAGGTTTAAACGGAGATCTAACAACCTACTCTCTCTTATATAAATCTCTACTGCAAATATTAGGAAACAACTGATTATAAACGAGTTGGGATAGCATTGTAACAGAGGACTGGCTCTCTTTTGGAGAGTATAGTCCTCAATGTTTATTAATAGATCATGGACTTCCATCAGTGGGTTCACTCTATTTAGGATACAATAAAGAGAATAGTGCTACCCATGCATTGCTATTTCCTAAGCAACTTAAGCAAAATTTTGAAATAATCAACTCATGAAAGAGAGAGAGAAATGAAGATTTAGAGGGAATTTGACTCAGTTGTAGATATTTGAGAGCATCTTGGCGTACCTCCTGCAGATCTACTGCCTTACTAGTCGAGATCCATGAAGGAAACTCCTCGGTGTCCCCCTCTAGTCTCCTGATATTCAAAATGAAGCTTGTAACTCTTTGGAGATTCACAAAAATCTACATAATCTAATCTCCTACTTGAGATAAGAAATCTCTTTTAGCCTTGAGACAGATAGTAGCGCCATCGATGTATCGCAGCCTCCAGTGACTTCTACCCCAATTAAGTAATTGATTGAAGATACGAAAAAGGTGGGGAGGGGATTACCTTAGTTACTGATACGATGTCGCACAACTTTACCCAATTGGATTCAACGTCGTCGCTTTTTCTTCAATGTTTTTATTGTTTAACTGTGTTGTTTTATTTCACGAGGGAGAGTCCCTCTCCATCGTTGTAAATTACACATCTTTTCTTCTTAATGAATTTTTTAAATTCTAAAAAAAAGGCTTTATGTTTTTCTTAAGAAAATGTTCTCTGGGAGGCAAGAAAGTATGGGAGAGGGAGAGAAGTGACAACTACAAATAAAATATACAAAACCAGCCGGTTCAGTATCAACCCGGTCCAATGAAAATTAAAGAAAGAAAACGAAATTGAAAAAAAAAAAAAGGTAATGTGATTCCTCGTAATCAATCAAGGGATCCCAGACCATCTCTTCTCCTCTGTTTTTCTGTCGATCAAAAATAAAGCACAGAATTTGGAAACTCATTGGCCTACTGCGAAAATGGCCTCGAAATACCACTCAATTACGAGATTGGTCCTGCCATTGCCACCTCCGTCTTCTTCTTCTTCGTCGTCGTCTAGCTCCAAGATCAACACCCTCTGCATGGTGAAGCGGCCGCCTCTAACGACGTCATTTCTCGGCGCTGGAGGTAATTCTCTGTTGCCTGTGCTTTCATGCGTGCTTCTTGGTTCTTTAACCTTTCTCTTAATTTACTTGTGAAGTTGCTTATCAAAATTGTTCAAATTCGCTTGCTTTTTGGAAATTCTGGGTGTCTTTAGTTTTGTGTCAAGTATAGAGGAGATTAAGTCTGATGGGCTAATTATACACCTCATATGAATACGAACCTTGTTTTTAAGTACTTGAAATTGATTCATTCCCTGGAAATGATAAATAGGTGAAAGAATTTCTTATGGTCTTGGGGTTGGAAGATTTAACTGTGAGCTAATAATTATGCATTGTGTTTAATGGTATCTTCTAAAGTTGATTTCTTTCAAGGCATGATCTATAATCTATATATAATGATAAACTTGTCTCCAAGCAATATATGTAGTTGAACAGAGCAGAGAAAGAATGGAACTTCTGATACATTAAAGAGTGTTCAGTCATGAGATTAAAATCCGGGGCATCTAGTCTTTTTCAAACTCTTCTTATGATTTTTTTTTTTCAAATTCAACCATGCAAATTTTTAATTTATAAAATCTATGATAGAAAATCTTAGTAATCTTTTTAATTGCTAAACTTGAATTATCTCTTACTAATTTAGATATCTTGACTCATTATGTTTCTGTTTCATTTTCAATTTTTCATGCAGTTGAGACTTTAAAAGTTGTTAGGTTAAAGACTGGTTCTTCATATTGTTCCCATTGCTATAGACAAGGTGGAGGTGCTCTCGGTACTCATATGAATCTTTTTGATAGATTTGCTAGAGTTGTAAGGGTAAGATCTTTGGAGTTGCTAATCTGCACGGTAAAAATTGTAATGGCTAATTCTTGTCATTCTTCTAATACAGTCATATGCAAATGCAATCTTGAGTTCCTTTGAAGACCCAGAAAAAATTCTAGATCAGGCAGTGCTTGAAATGAATGATGACTTGACAAAGATGCGTCAGGCCACAGCACAAGTAAGTATCATGCTTTAACATATTCTTTTCTTGAATTATCTTGGGTTGTTTCCATATTAATCTTAGCATATGATCTTCAATTTTCCTTTTCAATTTCCTAACTTGAGTTCTGTTTAGCTACAATCATCTTTTCTTATTGAAATTCTAGTTTCTCTTCATATTCGTCAACAATTGGAGCCTCTTTGATATCACAATAGCATTGAAGGGATATTGGATTGAAATCTATGTTCATGTTAAGTTTTTGGATGCTCTCCTCTATTTCTTTTAGTCTGGAATTTAAAATTATGTTGTTTGGGTTCTTCTCATCTGTTTTATGAAGGTACTGGCATCTCGGAAACAATTGGAAAATAAGTACGGAGCTGCGCAAAAAGCTTCTGAAGATTGGTAAATCTTGATTACTTTGTTAACAATAGACGGATATTCTTTTTTTCACCAAAAAACCTTATTGCAAATCCTAATTAAGTATTGTTCTTTTGCCTTTTGTGAAGGTACCGCAAGGCTCAGCTTGCTCTTCAGAAGGGAGAGGAAGATCTAGCACGTGAAGCTCTTAAAAGGCGGAAGTCTTATACTGTAAGTTTATGCCATAATGAAAGAGTCATGCTTTACAAAATACACTTGAACCGAGAACAAAATTAAAAATTTCAAATGAAATTGCATTTCTGTTTCTTGCTTCTTTGCTCATTGTTTCTGAGTTTAATAAACAACGGTCTGATTTATACCCAATTTCTTCACAAAGAGCACAGTGATCTTAGTTGATGCACTTTATGATTGCTCAAGCAACTAAATATTTGCCTCTGATATTATGCTTATCATCTTTAAGTGTGCTACTGTACTTTCTTTCCTGACCTACAAGTTGCAATTTGCTTCTGATGTTGTGCTCATCTCTTCGAGTGTCCTACTGTGTTTTCTCTTCTGACCTGCAGATTTTGAATGGTAGTCAGTTGCAGGAACTAGAATGAACCTTGCACCTCACTAGCAAGCTGCATTATAGAGCAGCTAATAAATATCCTAGGGCAGACATAATGAATTGCTCGTCTCACGTTAACTTGTTGGTGTATAGCCTTTATAATAGAGTTGTTCGTGCTATATATGTGATTCCCTACTAGTGAGTTTTAGAATAGCATATTTAACTCTCTTGCTTTTTGTTAACTTTTCAAGAAATACCGAGTGACAGACTTTGTAGTGCAAGTGCCTATTTTGGAATAATGTCTTGACTAAGATTTGTTGTTAACACTTGCAGGACAATGCTAACGCTTTGAAAGCTCAACTTGATCAGCAGAAAGCTGTTGTGGATAATCTAGTCTCCAATACTCGGGTACTTCTATTCTTATATATCTTGCATTATGTTACAGTGTAACTTTAGTCATGCATTCTCATTATTTGCAACCTTCCCTTTCCTCCCATCATTGTCCTTAATTCATCAACTCATTTGAGGTGCTGTGTTTTAAACTTGAGGAATATGCCTCGATACAAAATCCCGGCAGCAATAAAAGAAGGGATCAAGATTTCCTGTTCTGATGGACCGCAGATGTTGAATGCCTAATCTTGTCTAGTTGATTGTCGAATGGGCTGAAGTGTTATAACTGACTAGCAAATTATATTAAAAAAAAAGAAGTTGAGACTTAAGTGATTGTTGAGATGGTCTCCTTTAAGGGTTTTACTTACTGCAGAAACTGATTAATTCCTTAAATTTTGTTTGTTTTCATAAACTGAAAACTTGGCGACATTGATGGCTGAATTTGTATCGTTAATATCTTGTTTGGATCTATTTTTACCTTGATGCATACAGCTATGTGTTATTTTTCATATAGGTGCATTAAGTGAACTCCATTTTGTGTAGCTTCTGGAGAGCAAAATACAAGAGGCAAAGTCTAAGAAAGATACTCTAAAAGCACGTGCTCAATCTGCAAAGTTTGTCTCTCTCACTACTTGAATAGTGAAATTGCTTTTCCCTTTTAAGTTTGTCACATCTGTGATGTTGCTGTCTTGTTCTTTTAGGACTGCAACCAAAGTGAATGAGATGTTAGGGAATGTCGATACAAGTAATGCTCTTTCAGCTTTCGAAAAAATGGAAGAGAAAGGTATATTATTTATCATTTCTCTACATATTTAGCCTTTGCTCAATATATTGGCAATTTTCCAACTCTCCACTGGTATTACAATGCATGATAAGAATGCTAGACATTACTTTTCTCTACTTTGTTTACTCGAAGTATATTTGACTTTGAATTTAACTGATGTTATCAGTTTCTTGTGAATGTATGCCTGCACAGTTTTTTTAATTTAAAATTTCAATGCCAGGATAACCAGGCTGCTTTTTTCTCATTGTTAGTCCCCACCCTTTTGTCAACTTTCCATGCTGCGATTGATCTTAGTCTGCACTGGATCTCCTGGACTGATACCCTTAACATGTTTGGACATGTATATAATCAAGTTAACCTAGTTCAACTGTGAAGCTTCTAGCTTTTATGAAACAGAGCTTTATTAGAAGTTATCTTGCCGTTCTTTGACTCTTCTAGCTTTTATGAAACAGAGCTTTATTAGAATTTATCTGCCATTCTTAATCTTGAAAACACATTGATTTATCATGTTCTTCCCTTTATGCGTAATGTACAAATTAAAGTCTTGAGTTGATAATTGTTATGTTTTACTCTGAATTGAAATATATTGCTATTGTTGTGCGTTAAAAACAAATTATCTTCTAAATCACTTAACCTTTTCCATGGTATGGTGAAGATTATATGGGGAAGTATTGTGTCTGAACATTTCTGTTTATTTCTTTTTGTTTTGATCTTAGTAATGGCTATGGAATCACAAGCTGAAGCTCTTGGCCAGTTAACTACTGATGATCTGGATGGAAAGGTAACAAATTTCTTCACTCTCCCTTTCTGAAAAATAGGGGGTTTCAATATACCTACATCCTTGTACACAAATTTGGTTCCTAAATTTCTCTGATTTGGAGTCTTTTATTAGCTCTTCTAAGAATTATCTTTATCTTCATCAACTCTCACAAATCTGCAGCCTTAGTTGGAATTTAGATTTGACTGTTAATAAAGTTGAAGCTTTGTTAGGGCTTAATTTGAGCTCCAATTCCTCCCTGTCAAATTAACCAGTAGGAACTGAGAGCTTAGGTAGACCTTATACAAGTAGCTTGCTTGAACTTAAACTTGATGATTAACGCCTGGAAATACTTGCATCTTCCTGACCTTTCCCATTTTTATACTCGACATCCATGATGCAGTTTGCTTTGCTTGAAAGTTCATCAGTTGATGATGATCTTGAGAATCTGAAGGAGTTATCTGGTGGCTTAAAGGTATGCTTTTAACATTTTAATATCTGAGAAAATTGTAGTAGATGATTTTTCCAGCCCATATATATATTGTTTAATTTTTACCAGCTAATTTCAGAGATGACTCCTTATGGGATCTCTCTTACAAGACCTTTCGCTTTTTCTTTTTTCTTTTTCCCTTGACAATCATAATACTGTTGCAACCGTGAATTCAACATAAGAGTTTTATCACTGAGATAGCATCTCTCTGCAGCAGTAGCGGACGGATGAAATTTGGGAAAAATGGAAGAATGTGTGATCTTTGCGTGTTTGTGGCAAATGATGGTTGCTAATAAACTACACTATATGACTGTTCATATTTCCTTTCCCCGTGTTAATGAATTTGAGGAAAAGAGAACAACTGTCTAAAACCCTGTCACTGTGAAGTAACTTCCGTCTGTTCACAAAGCCATACTAATCATCTACTGTTATATCCTCGTTTAACAGAAAGGAGAACTTCCCCCTGGAAGAACAGCTGTGGGTAATTCTCTTTTCCGTGATCCTGACATTGAGATGGAACTCAATGAATTGAGGCAAAAGAGAAGGGATTTCTGAATGCGCATTTGGAAGCGGTACTGTCAAGTATAGAGCAGAAGTGCTTTAATTTTGTAAAAGCCACATAGATAACCATTGTACAGATAGGCCAAACTCAGATAGACTAAAAAGTAAAATTTTCAAATGGTTATGATGTGACATCTTGTTGTGATTTCATAAATGTAATCTATCCATGGAAGTATTTTTGACCGTATCCTAAATGAGTTGTTTAGTCATATAACGATCAGAGATTTTACGTTAGTTTATATCTTATTTTGACCGGAGATGCACCGCAAGAAAAACGTTACTTAGCGGTAGAAAATACAGATGGAATACGTTTGGATTCTGTGAGTAATATTAATTAGTGACAAAAACAGGTGACGGATAAAGACGTTGTTAAAATAGTCGTAGTCGTAGGTAAATTTACCAATGAATTTATTATGTTACTGTCAGTAAATATACCAACTGATATCTTTCACTGTCAGTAAATTTACTAACTAATTTACGATAAACTGTTGGTAAATTTACCTATAGATATAAGTATTCTGTCGTAATATGTTCTAATGGTACTGATTATTACGTCAGTGATATTATGATAGTTATGGTCAGTGACGGAGTCAGGAATTTAAGACAGAGGGTCTAAGAATTAATTTTTTAAAATTTTGGGGAGCCCAGTAGACCACTGACTCTTAAATAACTCTATCTTTATATATATATATATATATTAAAAATAAATTTTTAAAAAAACTTGGGGGGCTCAGTGACCCCCCAAGTCTCTATGTAACTCCGTCTCTAATTATGGTTGACCGTTGGTAAATTGTATTTCAAAAAAACTGCATGGTTTGTAATATTATTGACGGAACAAAAAGTAACCGTTGATAAATATATTAGATTTTACTGACGGTTTATGTTATTTGTCTGTAAATATAATAGATTCTATCAAAATGCTTTTATTTTTCGTCGGTAAATTAAATTGGATTTTAAAAAAATCTTTACATTAAATTTTAAAAAAATTCTCATATTAAAAAATCCCCCACATTTAATATTGTTGGGATATAAAGACACAAAGATGCACTAAAGCACCTAATTATGTTGCTGAAGGTATAAGAAAATAAAAATTGTGCCCAGGTTTTTCGCGGGGCTTATTAGGTGTTTAATTAATTATAGCCTTAGCTTACGCGTTGAATGCAAGGAAATAAAGTCATTTACTAGCACAGGCATGGTTTTGAAACCGGATCGGACTGGTCTGTCCGATCGGTTCAATTGATGACTGGTCGATTATTTGGTCCGATTTATTCTTAAAAATCGGTTCTCAATTGAACTAGTGAGAATCGGTCAAAACCGGCTAATTGACCGGTCGGACCGATCCGACCACTGGTTCAATAAATTTTTATTTTTTGTATTTTTTGTATATTATTAATATTATATATAATTAAATATAATTATTGCATAATTATAATGTCACACCGGTTCGACCGGTGATTGAACCGATCTAACCGGTAAAATTGATGGCTAATAAAACTTTCGATTTAATGGCCGATTCAAGTTTCAAAACACGAGCACAGGGCACGGTTTATAGCATTGGTATGTGGGTCTGTTGCGTTATCACAGTCAATAAAATAACAGGAAGTGACTCACAAATGGTTCAAGTGAGGTTCAAAGTCCTTGCAATTACCTTGTTCGGATCTTGGTTTCGTGCGTATTATATTGAATTCAAATGTTGATTGTCCAAGAAAATAGGCTTAACATAATCACGTTCCACTTCCCTTTTTCCATTGGTCCCAGATTTCCAAGTCTTCAAGGTTGAAATTTCTTACTGCTGTTCCTTTGAAGGCACCAGTTTTCAACGTTCCAAAAAATTAAACGAGAACAACGCAGATGAAGTCAGCTCGCAAACTCTTCCCACGTTGCTTCATAGCACATATGGTCGCACCTCGTGCATGTTCGGAGTTCCGTTCAGAACATGCAAGTAAATAGTGTTAGTCAATTCAAGTATTCCAACCTTGGACTTAACAAAGAGGACACCAAATGCCACCCAGTCTATAGCAATAAACATTTCAGTGAGAACTGAGAAATGGTAAGCCCCATAAGGGCAAGCTCCAAATGTTCAACTAAAACCGTGTGCAAGCAAAATTTGACAGGTTCAAACATGGGAATGGGATTAGCCATAGTTTCGGAATTCACCACCCAACAGGCTAATGCCCTTGCATGATGTGGATCGTAGGCCACTTGCCCTGACTGGGTCAACGTCATTCCTTGGTCAGCAAGGAAGGCGATCTTTAAATGGTCAAAAAAACCGTATTATGTCAGCATACGAGAAAATAACGTCCAAGTAGGCTCTAACGGTCTCACCACACAACTTCAAGTGCCTCCTCCTCTATATATATAATGTACTGATGCCGCACTTTTGTGTTCCTCCATACTCGCACACACATCATCAAAAGCAAGTACTCATCGTCAAAAGCTAGACAAAGCGCCTCAAAGCAGAGTCTGGAAGTTGGATATACACTGAAGTTCGTCTTTTCTACCAAATGGCTTCCCAAAGAACAGGAACCCTTATGATCATTTTTGTTCTCTCTCTGGCCATGTTAAGCCTAGTGAAGGTGGAAGCAGCGAGAGTGTTGACAGAAGATTTTGCCAGCTCAAATCATGTGGAAACCTACCCGTCCGTGATATTACAGAACGCAAAGAGAAGCGTGTCGATTTTCCTTGAGCTCCTCGCTTCAGGACCCAGCCCCAGAGGTCGTGGTCACTAGCTATCTCGCCCACTGAAAGGTGGCGAGGATTGATAACTAAGCTCCGTTGAAGCAGAAAAGAAAGAATGAAACTTTTGTTCTTCAATTCCTTTATTCTTTGGAATAACCAAGCTCCATTGAAGCAGGAAAAGAAATTATAAGACTTTGCTCCTTATTTCTCTTATTAGTCTTTTCTTTCTTTTAATTATTTTAGGATCGCACTTAATTTTATTGTTAATATTCGATCACAAGAAATAAATGTAAAGGACGAAGTAGAAGATTCTTTTATTATTTCGTATGAATAAATAATACGTAATTTTAATGAAATGGGTTTATTAGTGATATGCTTCATTTGATATATACTTGTTATTCTGGTAAGATTTCTAGATAGCTACTTTAAAGTAAATTGACCTTGGCTATCTATGACATAAGGTTAAAGACGAGTGCTCATGGTTTGTGTTGCTTGATATATATTTAAATTTCAGTAAGTGAATACCTATCCTATTTTTTAGTTTTTATATTAAAATTTTTTGTGAAACTTATACATGATATAATAAACCTAAAAACATACAAATTCTTTGCACAATTCTAAAAGGATCAAAGAATTAATAAATATGACAACTTACGATTAGTCATATTCTGCACACTTTTTTTGTTCATATAGTTGAAACTTCACAAACACCAAATCATTCATTGCAAGTCCCACAATTGTGTACTTCTTTCCAGTCAATTATTTTGTCTTATTATAGGCTCATCGATCACTACAAGAAAAAGAGGCATTATTGACGGAATTTACCGGCGGAAATGATGGATATTCCGTCAATAACACTATTTGCTGACGTAGTGGAGCGACAACGACCATCGTTGGCGCCGGTGCGGTTGGTATTAATTACCGACGGTGAGACCATACGGTCGGTAATATTTTACCCACCGAACAAGAGAAGCATCGGAATAAGGGGTAGACGCCTACGACAGAACTGTCGGAGGGGAAGGCAGAATTTTCGATGGGACCGTCGGAAGGATTGCCGACAACACCGTCGGAGTTGGTTGGCTTATGTACCGACGGTTCAATCGGCGAGTATTATTTTCAGGTTCCGACGGTTCAGTCAATAATAGATGTTTAATGTACCGACGGTTCTGTCAAAAACCACCAACGGAATCGTCGGTAATGATTAGGCTTCATTGCTTAATTCAAAAGTTTAATTCAAAGGTGGATCCTGTTTGATCGCTGAAGTCAACTATAAATCTCTGTTAATGTCTAGTTGAATGAAAATTTGCCGAAAATCTGGTTGTTAAATTTGATTCCAATTTTAACAAATTATAAATTATTGTAACCTAAGTTTAGGAGTTTTGAACCCATAGAATTTGTTTATAGAAAAAGTTAAATGACCATAAAAAGGGAAACCATTCTTAACTGCAAATTGTAACATTTAATAGTATATAATTGAAAACCAAATTTATGACTACAAAAATCCTATTGTCTTGGTGAGCGTTGCTGTTGTGAGTTTGTATCCTTCGTTCTCATTTCGTCTATGTCATTTCTTAGCTTAGTTATTACCTCCATCAACATATTCACTGTGGCCTCAAGCTGATTGATACGTCGCGTTGTCGGCTCTGAACTAGATGCTGCTGCTATCGACAGAATGGAAGACTGCGAATAAATTATGTTGGCAGATGATCCAAGGCCAAAAATCCTTTCCCGACTGTCCCTACCACCCACTGCATCAAAATATACCTGGGTCTCATCAACAGGTTGTTCATCCTATGACTATTGCCCAATTGTTTGTTGTATTTGGTCCTAGTAGGAGGCAATGTGTATATTATAATTAGTAATTAAGTTATCATTAAAAGTAAGATTGAATATTAAACTATGAAATTAACATACATTAATTAGTTTATGCCTATATTTTATGGTTATTTTTTAATCAAAGTCTATGAAAAATTAAAAATTAGAAATCAAAAATTAAAAATTATAAAGCTTAAAGAATTTTTAGAAAGTTATTTAATTCATAACTCTTTCCCTGATATTATCATCGATTGGTTAATAGTTGATTTTATCAGTGGTTATATTTGTTAATTTGACCGGTGAATAAAATTAACTATTTATTAAAGATATTTTATAAAATTAATTATTTAGTATTAATTTTTTAAGTGTAAAATTATTTATAAAAGTATGAATTTAAAATTTTATAAAATCATGATTAAATATTTAATTTTATAAAAATTAAGTTTTAAACTCTAATAAAAACATAAAACATTCTTAAAAATTTTGACACCGCAATATTTTTTATTTTGTAGTCAAAAAACTTATTTCATTAATTAAAAAAATACTTCCAAATTTTAAAACTAAAAAACTCACTTTATTGTAAAAAAATTATTACTATACATGCATAATTTTTTTAGTTTAAATTATCTATAATACTACTGTAACATAATTAGCATAATTCAAAATTTTATGAAATGTTTATAGTTGTAAAGCATACCTTGTCTCAGTTGTTGTAATTGCGAGAACTTTTGTGATTACTAACAGCGAGAACCCAGTGTGGATGCAACACTTCAATGTTCTTGTCGTACATTCTGCTTCAGAAGTTCACTTTGTTGGCAAAGATAATGATGTTGTTGGCTCGCAGATTATAGGTGCGGTGGGGATCCCAGTGGAGCAGTTACATTCTGGAACTCTAATTGAAGGGAC
>JANKYE010000001.1:18193771-18207430 GCA_032467995.1 Erythroxylum dillonii | reverse complement strand
GATTCCACCTTATAGGATGGTTCCGACGGAATTGAAGGAACTTAAAGAACAATTAGAAGATTTGTTGGAGAAAGGTTATATTAGGCCAAGCTCTTCACCTTGGGGAGCTCCGGTCTTTTTCATGAAGAAGAAAGATGTATCGTTGAGGATGTATGTGGATTATAGGAAGCTAAACCATGTCACCATTAAGAACAGATATCCGATTCCACGCATAGATGACTTATTTAATCAGCTACAAGGAGCAAGGGTCTTTTCGAAGATAGATTTGAGATTAAGTTACATCGGTTGAGGATAAGGGAGCCAGATGTGTCAATGGATGCTTTTAAATCACGGTATGGACACTTTGAGTTCTTAGTCATGCCTTTTGGATTGACAAATGCACTTGCAACTTTCATGGATTTGATGAATATAGTCCTTAGTCCTTTCTTAGACCAATTTTTCATTATCTTTATTAATGATATTTTGGTATATTTTAAAAGTGATAAGGAGCATAAGGAACATTTAAGAATTTCCTTGGAGACATTGAGGAAGAATGAGTTGTATGCCAAATTCGATACATGTGAATTTTGGCTAAGGGAAGTGACATTTCTTTGACATGTGATTTCAGAGCAAGGAGTACATGTGGATTCGAAGAAGGTAGAAGTGGTTGTGAAATGGGAAGCACCTAAGAATGTAGCTGAAGTGAGAAGTTTTGTAAGATTGGCCGGGTATTATAGAAGATTTGTAGAAGGCTTTTCTATAATAGTAGCTCCATTTTCCAAATTGACAAGAAAGAATAAAAAATTTATGTGGATAGAGGAGTGCCAGGACAATTTTGAGGAATTGAAGAACAGGCTTACCACTGCACTGTTTTGACTTTGCCTTCAGGTAGTGACGGATATATAGTTTATAGTGATGCCTCAAGGAAAGGATTAGGCTGTGTGTTGATGCAAGGAGATAAAGTGATTGCTTATGCTTCTAGGTAATTAAAGCCTTATGAGATGAATTATCCTACGCATGACTTGGAGTTAGCAACCATAATTTTGCATTGAAGATTTGGAGACATTACTTGTATGGAGTCACTAACAGGGTATTTACAGATCACAAAAGTCTTAAGTATCTGATGAGCCAGAAAGAGTTGAATTTAAGACAAAGAAGGTGGTTAGAATTGTTGAAATATTATGATTTGATGATAGACTACCATCCAGGGAAAGCTAATGTAGCAGCGGATGCACTGAGTAGGAAGTCCATTATTAAACATGTGGAGACAGTGTATCCTCCTTTGTTGGAGGAATTAGCCAAACTTAATGTGACATTGAAACAAGCTGAGTCTGATTGTATATTGGCTAACTTTAGAGTGAGTCCAGTATTGAATGATAAGATTAAGAAATTGCAAGAACAAGATGAGTATTTGAATAGGCTTCAGGAAGAGATTAAAAGTGGTAAAGCTTCTCAAATAGAGAACAGAGAAGATGGAATGATGGTGATGGGTAACAGATTGTGTATTCCAAACATGTTGGAATTAAAAGATGAGATTCTTGATAAGGCACAGAATGCACCTTATGTTATGCACCCAGGAAGTACAAAAATGCATAGGGATTTAAAAGAGCATTTCTGGTGGAAAGGAATGAAGAAAAAAGTTGCAAAATATGCTAAAAGATGCTTAATGTGCCAGCAAGTTAAAGCTGAGCACCGGGAACCTTCAGGCAAACTTAAACCTCTGCTGATTTCGAAATGGAAATGGGAGAAGATTACGATGGATTTCTTTCTTGATGGGATTGCTGAGGACTAGTAGTAACCATGATGTAATATGAGTAATTGTGGATAGGTTAATCAAGTCCGCACATTTCTTGCCAATTAAACAGACAAATTCTTTGAATACTTTGGCCAAGAAATATGTGGATGAAATAATCAAACTTCATAGGATTCCAAGCTTTATAGTTTCAGATAGAGATCCCAAGTTCACCTTTAGATTCTAGTAAAGCATACAGGAGGCTTTGGGAACCAAGTTGCATTTTAGTACAGCTTTCCATCCACAAACCGATGGATAATTGGAGAGGAAGATCCGAATATTGGAGGCAATGTTAAGAGCTTGTGTTATGGACTTCAAAGGTTCATGGGATGATCATGTATCTTTAATCGAGTTTGCTTATAATAGTTCCTATCACTCGGAAATTCAGATGGCACCTTATGAAGCTTTATATGGTAAAAGGTGCAAAACTCCTATTTATTGGGATGAGGAAGGTGAAAGGAGACTTGTAGGACCTGAGTTTATGCAATTCACAGTTGATAAGATTAAGTTGGTAAAGCAGAGACTTAAAGCAGCTCAAGACAGAATGAGGAGCTACGTGGATGCACATAGAAAAGAGATAAAATTTGAAGTTGGCAACAAAGTGCTTCTTAGAGCTTCTCCATGGAAAGGGGTTTTGAGGTTTGGTAAGAAAGGCAAGCTTAGTCTGAGATATATAGGCCCTTATGAGATCATTGAGAAGATTCGACCTTTGGCCTATAAGTTATCTTTGCCACCGGAATTGTCTAAGATCTATAATGTGTTCCATGTATCAATGTTACGGAAGTACCGGTCTGATCCTTCACACATAGTTCAACCTTCAGAAGTTCAGTTGAGAGAGGAATTTACTTATGAAGAACAACCAGTGGAGATTTTAGATTCAAAGAAAAAGGTTTTGAGGAACAAAACTGTGAAGCTAGTTAAAGTCTTATGAAAGAACCACTCGATGGAATAGGCCACGTGGGCCCTTGGAGGCCATAAGGGAGAAGTATCCACACCTCTTCAATGTCTCAGGTAAGAATTTCGAGGATGAAATTCTTTAAGAGGGGAGAGTTGTTAGACCCTGAAAATTTTTCTTTAGGTTAAGCATGAGTTAAAATAATTTTGAGGTTTTAATAGATTTAATTGTTGGAGTTATAATTATGTTAAAGTTAGTAGGATTTATCGAATAGGCAAGTGGAATTAAAGTGTTAATTCAAGGACATTATTGAGAGATCACTTAAGCATAAAAGAAAATAAGCTTATAAGGAAGGGCAAAATGAACTTTTTGGACTCATTGAGGGTAGAAATGGAAGAAGAACATGTTTCTTGCTTGTTAAGAAGAGAAAAACCTGAATTGAGGAGGAAAGAGAGTGAAAACGAAAATAGGAGAGAAGAAGAGAGGTTTTAGTGAAAGAAGAAAAATCAAGTTGTTAAGGTAGGTTAACCAACTTTTTTTCTTGCCTTATTAAAGGAATAGGTTGTGTTGAGGAGGAAGGAGCTAGAGAGAAAACAGGTCTGTGTTGGAAAAAGATGGAATAGGAGAACCCATTTGATTTTAGGGTTTCTAAACTAGGTCCTAAGTTTTCTAACCTAGATAGGGTATGGGTAGGTTAAATTTAAGTTAAATTTATATTTGTTGAAATTTTGTGATTTTTGAAGTTTATGTATTTAATTGGAATGTTGTTTTAAATGGAACCTTGGTTGTTTTAGGACACCAAGGGAATCCTACCCAAGAGGGAGGGGAAAGGTAAGCTTGACTTAGATTTTCACAAGCTAATTAGGTGGGTAATTTATTTATGGTTATTGTGTGATTAGGCAAATTCTTGCTTATGTGTGTGTACGTGATTTCTCAAAATGGATTTTGGTTGAAATTGAATTGTTATGATTTGACTGAAAACAAAATACATGTTGCATTATGATTATGTTATACCTCAAAAGAGGTCATGACTTTTGTATTAAATGAAAAGAAGACAAAGCATAAAGTATGAGCATATGAGAAAATGAATACGAGCTTTTGTTTGGGTGAGAGTGGAACTATTCTGTTTGTCACGTGCACGTTTACAAGAGCCTTCTCCCAGCTACCCGCTTGTGGCATATGAGCTCTGAAATTAGGCTCATTCTGTTTATGGGATAAACTTCGGTTTCTCCATTCTGTTTCTATAGAACCCTTGAGCCAATTGGTTGTGCATTGCATAATTGAATTGTCAAGTTTGGTGCATAACTTAGTGTTATGTTTAATGGTTAAAGTTTATGTTGTGTGTTAAAAGTTTGAGATAAATGGATCAAATGCTTAAATTACTTAACTGAATGGAAGGCTGCTGGAATTATTGAATATACACCTGTATATACACATACTTGAATTTGAGGTCGATTGCCAATGACTATATATATATTAGCCACTACGCTGTGTAGCCCACCCCACTATTCCCTCTTTAAGTGCAGAACAAGAAGGGTAGCAATCCTTCCAAGGCATCAGAAACTCCAAGATATTAAGAACTTTATAACTAAGTTAGTTTCATCACTTTTGGATAGCTGCACAAGCATGTAAACATTAAGCATTCTATAAATGTTGTATTTTGTGTTAAGCCTTTATTTATAATGCAAATTTGTAATTAAAGCTAGGTTTGGACTTTTGTGATTTTTTACAAACGAGTTTAGAACCAAAAGTTCCCCATGTGTTGTGCACGTCCCTTGGTAGTTGCACATTTAAAAAATCCAAGTCTACCCTAGGTGTAGAAATTGTGTGCCAAATTCAAGGGAAAAATTGGACTAATTTAGACAATTTCAAAGTTGCCCTTTAGAAAGTTACAGCTTATCTTTCTAGCTTTCCATCGGTATATAGTAAGAAATAATTAGGCATAGGAGTCAAAAGTTATGGTCTTCATAGGGGAGACGTATCGTCTGTAAGAGGCTTTGTTTGTGATGAGGTCATATCATCTGTGATGATGTCATTTCGTCTTAAGACTTTGCTTCGTCTTAAGTTAACTCCATTCGCCTGCCTTCTTCCATTCGTCTGCTTTGTGGCATTTTTTAAAAACCTTTTTGGCATTCGTCTGCCTTTTTACATTCGTCTAATTTGTAGCATTCTTTTGCTCCATATTTGTCTGTTCCACATTCGTCTGCCTTGTAGCATTCGTCTGTCTTGTGGCCTTCGTATGTTGTTTCATCCGCATTCATCTGCTTTTCCGCATTCGTTTGCTCTTCCGCATTTGTCTGCTCCGTATTTATCTACTTTGTAATCACTCGTCTGCTTTATGTTTTCTCTATAGTTGATCCTCCGCTTCTTCTATGCACTGTTCATCTTGAATTGTCTGGTCAAAATTTTGACCGTCCTAATGATAGAATCCATCTTCAAGGTCTTCATGAAAGTTGTAGGTCTTGAAGTCTTCTTTCGACAGTACAAAGAATTATTAGGTCGTCGACTATAGAGAAAGTTATGCATTTTTATCCCTAAACAAGTTCGATAGGGTCAATGACAGTATTGTCTCTGTCAAATGCCTCCGAATGCTAGGCTCTGGAAGCGAGGTCTAGCAACACCTCCACTTTAATTCAATCAATTTCCAATTTTTGACTAACAGGGTAAGCAGAAAAAATCTTGTGGAACCTAGAACATTCTAGTTATTTCTTTACATGTTCAACTATACTTGTCTATATAATAAAGAACCCCTAAGTTCTTTAGCATCATATAGTATGGTGTAAGTGATAAGTGTAAATTGCACCATATTTTAAGGCATAGTTTTTTAGTTTAGATATTATATTTTTTAGGTACCTTGATGTGTTTGCTAGTGTTTCAGAGTCAATATCGAAAAGCGGAGGAGTTTCAAAGGGAATCTGAGCCATAACACAGGCCCACGATCGTGATAGAAGCTTCAAGTTTGGTCTGCATGCCACGATTGTGATAGAAGCTCAAGGTATAGTCCATGATCGTCGCCTACATGCCACAATCGTATCAAAAGGCTCATATATGAGCCACAATCGGGGCTTATAGGGCCACGATCGTGGCCTACATCGGGCAAATGGTGACAAACTTCATGTTTTGAGGGATTTTTTTTAACCTTTCGGATCTAAAAAAAAATCCTAGGATTACCCAAAACATAAAAAGTATAAAAAGAACATAAAGAGGTAGAGAAAAGAGAGCTTCCGTGAAACCACTATTGAAAACCCTAAAAAGAGGAAGAGGAAGAGGAAGCGGTCCCGACGTGTTTCCCGAATTGGGAGGTTTTCCAACACTATTGCCTTCCTAGATCGTCCATTCTAAGAGTCAATTTTCTTTTCGTTTCAATTTTGTTCATGTATAAAGTTAGGATGGATTGTATGATGATAAATAGTAGAATGATGATGATATTCTAACTCTCCTTCGGGGTTTTATTTTGATTTAATGATAATCTAATCGATTGCATTTATTGGATGAATGTCATAATTTTATTACATTCCAACATAATTTGGTAATAAATTGAAAGGGTGAACTGAATGAAATATGATTAAATCGAATTAATGAGAGTTAGGTGATTTAATAGAAACCGTGATAAATCATATTGGTAATTGTCCAGAGCAAGATCCTGTGTGATGTTCCAATAGTTTATTAGAGTACTTCAGATCTAATTATGTTTTGGATAGTTTATTAATTGAGAGATTGCAAATTCCATAATTTGATTAAGGTTTACAATTTAGGGTTTAATGGTTATAACTCGAGAGAGAGTGATCAGCACTAGGATAGTCTAGAACCGACACTCCATTGATACATAATCAGTTGGATTAGCATTAATGATAAATAAAATTCCTTTTCTCATAACTTGGTCAACTCCTTGGTTGATTTCTATTGTGCGTGCTTATTGCTTAATTGTTAATTCCTTCATGTTTCGTTTCTAATTTAAGTGGTTGAATTCAATTCTAATGATTATTTTTCGTTGCATTGTTTATTTTGAGTTTTGTATATTATTGGCCTTAGATTTTAGGATTAGATTAGTCCCCCTCTTTGTGAGATCGACACCTCTTATACTATAGTCGCAACCTGTGCGCTTACGGTATTTGACGACTTATAAATTTTAAAAGCTCGAACGACCCAATTAGTAAGAACTATAACCCCAAACATGCACATACTTTATGGTAAGCATTCAAACTAAAGTCGGCTACTATGGATAGGATTTGTAAATATTTGGAAATCCCAAATTGGTGTTCCTTGTGCAAAGCTTAAGATGTTCCTTGTGCAAAGCTTAAGATGAACCTTATAACATTTGTTATTCTCTTACCCCTATTCAAATAAAATATGGAAATCCTTAATGGAGCATTATGGTATAATAGATCCTTCAATTGTTTGTTTGATATCACAATATGGAGCACTTAAATCAAGTATATGCATGAAGGAAATAGATGGTTAGTTTTCATGGCTATTGCATACATAGTTGGCAGTATTTGGAATAAAAGAAATAGTAGAACTTTCAAATCTATTACCAATTCTCCACAGGACCTTTTAAGGAGCACTATCAACAAACATCATACTGCGCTTTCAGTTATATAAAGGAAAACACAAATTTAGCAACAAAATTCTCATGGAATGGAAAATCTCCTAAACTTTTTTGATGACAATTTGAGCGTGACAATTCATTTTCCTATCTAATACCATTTGATCAATCTTTGCCTTGTAATAGCTAATCCTAATGGTGTTTGACCTGGAGTTCATCTCTTAGCTGCTTTATTATGTCCTTTTGATCCAATTTGTATTTACATTTATTTCATTTGATGAATTACTTTTATTCAATAAAAATTTAAACCAACTTTCAAACACCACCCTTCTTCAAATTAGAAACCGTAACTTCACAAAACGTGAAACCATAGCATCTCAAATCTTAGAAAAAAAAAACTCTAACCCCCCTTTTTTCATCTATTGCCTCCTTTAACTTTAGCTAGTTTCACCTATCTTTAACTTTAGTAGTTTCACTGACAAGAGAAGGTGGTGAGATATGGTAATCGTTGCCTTCTTCAAGTTACAACTACCTGCCCCCTTTCATGACATCTTCATGTTGCCAATAATAGATGCCTTTTACCAATCATTTTGTCCAACTTCTCTACCTCCTATCATTGTGCCTCAAAGCAATCTTTATCACTGGTAGCTTCTTCCTTCTTCGACTAATTCATATAGTTACCAGTCTTGCTTAGTTACAATTTTCTTCTTTATGCATCTGCTACTTCAATAGTCATCATAAAAACCAACTTCATTCAAACCTCTTATAGTCAGTAACTCCATCACCAACATTATTTTTTATCTCAACAATCTAGAAACATAAAAATCAAACAATAACTCAACACCTTACCATACAACTACCATCATGATCCTATAACTTCAATAATATCCCATAATCACAAGCTCCCATTCATAGCCTCAGGCCCTTAAGCATGCCACAACAAGTGCTATAGGTGTTTCATGGTTTTAAGACACAAGCATGCTAGGTGGTTTTAGGGACAGTGACGGAGTTGGCTTACCAAAGAAAAAGTCATGTCTAATTTTTTCCTACAAAATTATGGTTTTTATAAGAGATGTTTAAAATTTCCATATTTCATGAACATATTCAAATTATTCTTAATGAAGTTTTAAAGAGTTTCACTACCCCTATTATTCTAAATCTTTTAGAAGTTAATCTAATTTTGAACTTATAAAATTTTGATTTCTTAAAATTTTAAATATAATTCAATTTTGTAATTAGGGTTTGCAATAATTTTATATTGAATTACAAAATCCATATAGTAATAATCAAACAACTTTAATCAAGTTATAAATTAAAAGATAGCTATGATACTATTGTTGAGAAATAGGCCAAACCTTAACTACTAATGAAAAGACAAATCATAACTTAAACAAAGATTACAGGTATTGATCAATGACAAAGATTTATAGGTTTTAAATTAATTTTGAGGATTGGGATAACTATGATTATTTATTGCTATTTTTGTTAGGATGATACAAAATCAAGAATGGAGAGGACAAGATTAAAGGCTTCAAGGAATATATATAGAGTCTTAAGCTTTTGCTTACAAAGATAGGAGATTTTTGGGAACTTTCTACTTTTAACATATTGGTAGGTCTCAATCATTCTTAGCCAATGATTCTAGGTATCACATACACATATATAAATAGAACATGCTTTTCTAAGCATTACAACTATTAAATAGCTAAGCATAGGGTAGTGTGGGGCATAATATAAAATGTAAAACTATATATGTATATCATTATGTCATTTTAGTATACATCGTAGTTACACATATTTCAAATAAATTCACATACTCAAATCTCTTATATGGGGCCATGAACACACATAATCGTATAAGAGAAACTTAATTTAATGAGATTGATTTATCATCGAAAACCTCAAACATAGACAAAACTATGGATAACATATGAAAAGAGTCTTTATGGATAACATATGAAAAGTCTCACCTTTGTCTTTAATTTCACCATTCCTTATACACCTATATCCATATTAACAACACTAACAATACAATACTCGTAGTTTTTATTTTAAATTTCAACATTTATTTTCTTCTAAGTTTTTATCTTCTTCAATAGACTATGGATGATGCCTAAAGCTATTTCTCATATTGAAGGATCAATCCACTCAAAAACTGACAACTTTGATGATGAAATTAAGCAAGTAATGAAAAAGCTAACAAAATTATCAAGACTAAAAAACTAGAGAACTCACAGAACCATGAAATCACCCTACTTCACACACAAGAAATAAAGCATCTTCCAGGATTTCTCTCTATCCATAAAGTCTACATGATAACCATTAACCCACAAAATAGAAATTTTTTAATTCAACGTAGTCAACGAACTTACATTTATTCTTTGACTTATAATGCACAATCTATAATAATTAAAAAAGTATAAAGCTTAAACCTACCAAAAACATAATTCTAGTGTTTTTCATTACATAGTGCAAGAAGTTAAGTAGTGATAAATGTAAAAAATCTAAAGTTTTACACGATTTTATATAACCAGGTGCAACTAGTTGTTAGAAAATGACTTTTACATGATTTACAAATTATGCAAGATGATGGAGTGATATAATATGATCATTTAGTCAATGATCCACATCATATGGCTAGAGATTTTGAATGGATATTAATATCAAGTAGAGATAACTCACTCAAAAGTATACAGGCCAATTATATAATAGAAAATCAGTATGTAATGTGATTAATCACAAATGGAATTAACATAAAAAATACCAATCCAAACTCTATTCAAACTCTCAATTCAAGAAGCTTTGATGGAGATTATCATACAAAGGAGTGGGCACATCTTGTGGTATAAGTTTGGCGCTTAGAAAACTTTTGTAACAACTAGTATCAGAGTCACACTTCGATATGGTAGGAGACAACAATTTGATAGAGCGTGTCAACAGAGTGGATGCACTCAAAGGGCCAATTCCTCAAGGTGAGGAAGAGGTCATTTCCTACAATACTCAGTTCAAGATGTTGGAGGAGTAGAACCAATAGTTGCAACATCAAATAATAGATTTCATGAGGGAACTAGAGGAGACTAGGTTCAAGATGACGATCCTAAGGCGTTCTATTCTGCCGCAAGATGTTGAACAAGTTGAAAGCATCTTGGTGAAGGTGCATGAACCTAAGGTTTTCGAAAGTGAGCGAAACACGAAGGAGGTCGTGAGCTTTTTACAGGATATGCAACAATACTTTGTGGCTACTAAAGTACCTGATGCTAAAAAGGTCAATGTGATGGCTATGTATTTCGATGGAGATGCCAAGTTTTGGTGGAGAACGAGGACCTCTACTAAAATCAGTATGGGTAAAGCTCCCATTGATACATAGGATAAGATGAAGAAGGAGTTAAAGGATCAAATTTATTCAATGAATACTTTTTGGATTGTGAAGGATGCCTTGAAGAATCTAAAACATTATGGATCAGTAAGAAACTAAGTTAAAAAGTTTAGCTCTCTTGTTGGACCCCATTTTCGGAGCCCAACTTTCGGAGCCCTGAAACTTGTGCTTGAAACACTGAAGGTCATTTGCTGTCATTCCATAATGGTGGTGAGCGCACACTAATCAATCACCAAAATCATAAGTTGACTTCTTCAAAGAAATTGTAATTCTAAGTCTCTAATTTGATTTGAAGCAAGAATCACCTTAATTGGAGCTCTATAGCTCAAGATATGCTTAAAAAGCCTAAGTGTGCTCATACCCCAAACATGTTCTCCTAACCGACCTCTCACTTACTGTAATGAACATTTTCTCAAATCAACTCCAAATGGTACAAATGTTTATGGAAAGAAAGATACATATCTTAGGAATCCATTGGTTTAACAATCACTTCAATTGGAGGTGGGATGAGGGAGTTATCCTCAAAGGAATAGACCATGTTTACAACCTAAATCGATTTGAACCTATCTTGGCGTGATCGCCATAACTTTCCATATAGAAGTCTGATTGAGTTAGTTCTTGGACCATTAGAAAGAATGCTTCTAGATCTGGAACTTTTATGAAGACCACAAAATCATATTCTGCCTCTAAAAGGGTCAAAAATCACAATTTGTCCCATAAATGTCTGTTAAACGGACATGCATGTCTGTTTAACGGACATGTATCGGGCTTAAAAGGCCAAAATGACCTAAGAAGGTCCGTTAAACGGACATGCATGTCCGTTTAACGAAGATGTATTAGGCTTAAGAGGCCAAAATGACCTAAGAAGGTCCGTTAAACGGACATTGACTGGTTAAGGGGTGTTTTACACCCGAGAAGGTCCATTAAACGGACCTTATGTTCGTTAAACGAACATTGAGGTTCCCCAAAGTCCTCCAATGCTTCCAACTTCCATCCTAACACCATATACACTTATAATCTTCACAAATTCACTTATTCTAGTGCCAAAACACCTCATAGCAACTCAAATACCCAAGTTCCTCTTACAAAATTCTCAAAAACCAACTCAATTGGTTCATCAAAACCACAAATTCCTATCATTCACCATAGCTGTCACAAATACCAACCATGATCAACGTCCTAACTTGTAACACTCATATCTCTCCATTCTGACATCCAAAAATCACAAACTTCATATCGTTGGAAAGATTAAAAGATCTTCTACAACTTCCAAGAAGACAATTCTCTGTCCAATTCTACCTAAATAATTTCAAAATTTCCCTTAAATTCATAACACAATCCTACCCTTATGAAAATTGAAAATAGCCATGCAAAGATTTGAAAATCAATAAACAACCATAATGCATATGTATTTCATTTGCATAAAAAATAAGTGTTTTACAACGCTTTAGCGGGCATTTCAAGCCACTTACATCATAATCCAAAATACAAACATAACAAAAGTTACAATTTCTCAAAATGCAACTAAAGCGTTGTTATACAATTTCAAACTTCAAAAGATTAAAAGAACAAAAGTGAAAATTGGCAAATTGGAGTGAAGCCTTGACTCTTAACTCGATCGCTCAACATCTTGCTCATTGCCTGAGGATGGGAAGGTGAGGAGGGTGAGTTTAACGCTCATGGGTAACACTTTTATAATCGGTAATAAGCCAAAAATCATTGAATCATTCATGATCATAACAATTTCTCACAAAACCCATAAAATATGTATTTCTCAACTTTGTCAAACCAAAACACAATTCTTATAAATCAAGCATTTCTCAAACTTGTCAACACATGTAAACATATAAACACATCACAATTGGCTTGGCAGGTCCATAAACATGACGAGCTACACAATTCCATAAAATGGCTTTGGGTAGTCGTAAACTTGAGGGAGTCCTTAAAGGGGCTCTGTGCCACTAGCGGGCAGGCGGGAGAAGTCTTGACTTGGTCAACGTGCACGTGACAATTCTTGGATGGACTAAACCAAACCCACATAACATATAATTCATGAACTGAAAATATTTTGCCCAAATGGCACATTCTTAAAAACTTGTTTTCATGCACATGACATATTTCCACAATTCAACAACCAAAAATCTCATACCAATCATTAAAGCCATTTTCAACTCATTCAAAAGCAACAATTACAATATTTGCAAAGCAATTGCAATTCACTCCCAAAATTCACATACAACAACTTATGGCAAATTCTCAATCATTTAAAGAACAATAAAAAGCTCATTTATGAGGTAGTTGGAAAAAGTCATTAATTCCATTTAGTTGAAAAACATTTATGACTTATTAACTTAAGTATAAAAATGTAACCCACCATAATGTCCTTGCTTGAATCTTGCTCAACTGGGCCTCTCCTCTTGCTCCTCTTGCCTTCCTTGATCTTCTTCAACAATAACAAAAAAATCCCAAATCGATAGGATTCCAAAATTGAAAAACCTAAAGAACCCAATGTATGAAATTGATCTTAGAATCTCTAAACCTATCCATTTCCTAAGCTTTTTGAACCAAAAACTCTTCAAAAATCCAAAACATTGAAAACCACTTATCTTGAATCTTCACCCAACAAAAGGATTTCTTGGCTCAAATGGAAGCTTGAACCTTCCTCGAGCTTTTTCCTTCTTGAATTAATCCCAAAAACCCCCTTGAACTCCAAGAAAATGGAAAACCCTAACTTTTCTTCTTTTCTCCTTCCTTCTCTCCACCAACGACACTCTCTCTCTCTAATTCCCTCCAATTTCTCTTTTTTTTTGCTTCTCTTACCATGTAAGACAACTCATTTCTCTTGCTTTTGTATCCTTAATGATGGTAAAATGTCCATATTGTCCTTACTTATTAGCCTTGCAAATTAAAAGCTTAAGTGATCTTCCCATGCTACCCCTTAGGCAACTTATCACTTCTAACACTTCAATTTCCTAACTCATTTCACCTAATCTCATTCACCTTGACATGTCAATTAATTCCAACACAAATTAATCTATCAAGACCTCAAAATTCATCTAATCATGCTTAAT
>JANKYE010000001.1:18088659-18098981 GCA_032467995.1 Erythroxylum dillonii | reverse complement strand
AATAACAACAACAACAACAACAACAATAACAATAATTAATACAAAATTAATAATAATAATAATCATAATAAAAATAAAAATAAAAATATTATAATACTAATAATAATAAGAATAATAATAATAATGATAATAAAAAATTAATTATAATAATATTGATAATTATAATAGTTATAACAAAACATGAACGCTGCTTATGTTGCTTATGCTATAACTAATAATAACATGAACGCTGCTTCTGTTGCGGAGACAGGGACAAACGTCTCTATCCTTCCTTTTTGGGAGGAATAAAAAAGCTTGTCCCTGTCATCCGAGGACGGTGGACATAAACTTGGAGACAGCAACCAAATGTCACACGAAGGTAAGATTTTTATGTCTCGTCTTCTATTCTCACTAATGAAGACAGGAATTAAACACAACGTATAGGTAACTTTTACGCGTGAAAGGAGCTAGGTTTAAATAATTTTGAGACATTGAACTTTTTAAGATTTATAATTTAATTCAATATGATTAAGACCAGTATAAGGATCGTGAAACCTAACAATTTTAATTTCAAAATTAATATCAATACAATTAAATGAAATACATAATCAAGTTACATAATTAAATTCTATTATGATATCTTTGTTCGAAAATAATGACGTGATCTCATCATATGTACAAAACAAAATAAATTTTTTTCATGATCTCTCATCACCCAAAATCATTTTATTTCTAGACCTAATTAATAAATATAATAAATCATAAATCACAAATTGTAACGTATTGTAACGTATTACGAAACTTAATTTTATTTTTTATATCTCTATCTCAAAACCAATTTCTAAAATAAGTTAATGATAAATCACCGTACTCATATAAGTATCAAACCTTTAATAATATCCACAAATATAAGTTGAGAGAATTTAATAAGTACTGCAGAGAGGAGTATGCCAAAAATACTAACTCTCATAGAATCTACATCTATTTATCATAGAGTTTAGCCATTTTAGTAATTGAATTGAATTATAATTACATTTTTTATAATTTATATTAATTAGAATTACAATTAACTCTAATTAAATATTAATTAGTTTTTAATAAGATTCAATAGTTAATATTGATCTTTATTTATCAAATATCTTATATTTGGTCCTAATATTTTTTAAACTTTATTATCAAGTTTAACTTAATTAAATTATATTTTCTCTCTGCATCTATGTGTATAACTCATTAAATTCTTAAATATATGGACAATAAACATAAATTGAAATTAAAGGAACTTAAAGGAAGTGAATTTATCTTTAACTCTAATGAACAATTTATATCTATAAATTAACATTAATGTCTACTAATGCATCATGATCACCAAATATTAGAAATATTAAAAACGTTTTAACTAGTCTTTCTCTGTATGATTTTTTTATATATAATTTAATCCTTCTATCATTTAATATTTCAATATAATATCTACTTTATTTTAGTCCAATTATACTAATTCTCTAATATTATCTTTTAATGTTATTTGAAAAATATTTTCTATGTTATTCTACTTTGGCTAAAGATTTATCAAATTAATACTAATTGAGAATAATTAAACATTTTTCTTGATTACTTTAGTATGCCAAATCTTATTTTTGTTATCTATAATGATTACTAATCATCAAACTATCAAACAATTCTTATATGAGATATTTTGCATATCTTAAATCAAAGAAACATTTATACAATGATCGCAATGAACATCTTTATAGACAAATAAGTGTTGTCTTGTAAGAACTTTTCCTAACATGTCAGTTCAGTAAATTTCTTCTCTAATAAACATTGTATATTTGTTCAAGTATTTTCATACTTTAATTTATAAGAAAGACTACTTTCTTAAAAAGAGATATAGCACATGCTAATTGTATATTCTATTAATGTTAACCTTAATATATAATGCAACGATTAGGAATAATTTAGGAATAATTGGTAAATATAATATAAATCTCATAATTATGATATATTCATTATTTCAGTTGCAAATATAATTAATTAATAGATTTTATCTTGTGAGGAACTTTATTAAACAAATACATATGAGATTGAAAAAAACAATTTTAATTTATAAACCAACACATTCTACCCTTAAATCAAAGTAAACTTTATAATTTGTCGTCGAGACCCCTATTGTATTCATTAGATCTTGCATCTGTTGCCCCCACGGAATTCATTGTTGAAACTAACTGCAGAGCATCATAGCATGATGATTGATGACTTGAGTCTTCATATTGTTTGATCCGAGCATTGCTCATGCTCCAAGCATCCAACCTTGAAACTACCACACTCTTTGTTCCATTATTAAATACATACAAGTGAGCTCCTTCATGGACGGCCAAAGTAGGATAAACTCTAGTAGTAATGCTAGTCCTCCCTTCCCCAGCAAAGCTCTCAACAATGGAGTGATCTATCTGCTTACATTGCACAAGCAAGTTGCATCACAGTTCAAACCTGAATGAGCTGGCAAATACACTTCACCAACTTACCAAGCTTCTTAGTGAAATCTTTTCACGTCGAGGATCTATTTTTACCAGAGCACCAAATGTTGTCTTGTCAACTCCATCCCTCAGAGAAGACCTAGTGGAAGTTTTGAATATTTGAAGCAGAAGGTTTGTGCTATATTTTTACTTGAAAAAAAGAAAAATAAAAATAAGATACATGTGTACCTGCTCTGATCACTGCACATTAGTACTGTATATCCATTTTTGCCTCTAAAGATCCGAAAGAAAATTGCAGTTTTCTCTGTCAAGTCCTTTGCCGCTAAAACTAACAAACCAAATGGGCCAAATCTGCCTTTCACTGATGCATTCGCATTAGAACAGAGAAGTTCAGGATCTAGTATAGTATCCTTCAAGAACTCTGCATTTTCCAGTTCTGGTAAATCAAACACAATCTCTACATCTGCCTTTTAAGAAATAAGAAAAAATATGGTCATGCAAAAACTTCATTATGGCATGTACTCTGGAATATGGGGAATTATCTGTTCACCTGTGAAGCAGTGATGCCTTTAACTTCAAGAACTGATTCACTCTCGAGTTTCCTGTGCGCGATACTCTCTTTGTTGCCACGAAGTTCTTTGATTTCTTCGACTGGCCACTGCATCAGTTGGGTTCCGCTGCTATCAAGCCAAATTTGCCTAGGAATGGACTGCAAAAACACATTGTTTTTATTGGAAATTCACAAGTAGGGTTGGATGAAGTGATTTATATAGAAAGATAGGGCCAAGCATCACCTTAAGGATTTGGAATGAAATATTGTATTCTTAATTGTTCCAAATTAATGTAGACACCTTTTGGGAAATGTAAAGGAGCTAAGTCAAGTATTCAACTGAAATTCAACTCACCTGCAACCCCGACCAACCTTTCCTGATGTCGTCTTCTGAGCTGTCAGACTCATTTACCCATGCCCACAATATTCTCCTCCTGTTGACACTGTCAAAGAATGTCTTTGAACCATAAAATTTTCCATAGTCATACCTCAGGTCCACAGTTGTACCTGTGAAGTTAGTGTCAGGAATATACTTGTCCATTTCAGGGACATAAGTTCCTACGATGTAATAGTCGTGGGAATTAAAGCCTGCCTTCATAACGTGCTTAACGTTTGGATTCAGGATTGAGTTATCCACTCCTTCAGAACCGTTAATAAGGACAGGATAAAAGTCAGGACACTCCCACATCCCAGTCTTATCTGATGAATAAAGTGGGCTTTCAGACTTTGTCCAAGAAAAGAAATCTTTGCTCCGATATAGAATTGCCATGCCTTGGTTGTTGCTCCAACTCCCAACAATCACTCTCCATTTTCCATCAAGTCCCTGCCAAGCTGTTGTTGGATCCCTGAAATTATGGCCATCGACGCCTTGAGGTGGAGTCATAACAGGGTTCTGTGAGAATTTTATCCATTCAGTAAGTAATGGATCAGAAAGATTCTTTGGCATTGCCAGATTCTGAACTTGACGATTATCAGCATCACTCCCAGTGTATAAAATGATAGGTCTATTCTCTGGAAGGATTGTAATTGAACCAGACCAACAACTGTTGATGTCAAAGGGTTCTGTCGGGCAAAGGGCAAGACGGAGATGCATCCAATTGATGAGATCGCATGATACAGAATGTGCCCAGACCATTTTATCACCAAACACTGCACCTTTTGGATTATATTGGTAGAACAGATGATAAATTCCTTTGTATAACATTGGTCCTGCAACAGATGGATCGGTATCATATTTTTCATTCGCTACAAAATTCAAACATAACCAGGCTTAAGTAGTAAACTTCAGTTTATACTAGATCATGAAACACCCATTAGTTGAATGGCGATACTAGGACGTGGAACCGGAATTATAAACTAAGTGTACAGTCTGTAGTAGATGGAAACTACAATTTCAAGGAAAAATTGACATTTCATGATCACCATAATAGAAGAATCTTTCGTTCAATTTCAACCTTGTTCAAAGATAAAGCAGATTGATATGGATCATGATTAAGTTGAAAAAGAGAGGAAGTGATGTTTATGAATTGATGTACTCACCGTTAGGATCTGCATCGCCAAAGAAAACGATCAGCCACCAGAACATGCAGGTCACAAAAACAGAAAGAGATCAAGAGGTTCTTTAAAGAGTGTTTTATGTATAGGAACAAAAAGTACAATGCAAAACAAATATACCATTCAGCCAGTTCTGGGGAGACTGGAAGTGAAAGGAAGTCCTGTAAAACTGGTCGGATGCTTCTACTTGAATCATTCTACTTAGCAGGAAACAGCAGAGTCCTACAAAGAAAATTGCAGGCACATCCATGTCGTTGCATCTAAGGGACACCATGAGAAATCACAACACCTTATTTGTTTGGAGATTAATCAATCACTTGCTACCAATTATTGATAATTTGATATATATATATATATATACACACACACACAGTTGTCTGTTAAGAATTCAGATATTTAGCCTACAACCGGAGCCGCCTTGAGGAGTTGGTATTAGTAAAATATATTCACCAATTCATTTCTGCCAAGTAGACTTCGTGCGCGGTGCGCCAATATGTGATATCAGTTGAAAAACTAAACGAGGTTGAAGGAATGGAGGAGCAACATCATTTATTTTCTAAAAGAGAGAGAGAGAACAGAGCTATCATCATCAATTTGGATATTCTTAATTCTCAATATTAACTCCATACATTGAGTTTCGTATGTATTTGACTAACCAAGAACCATTAACCAGGGCAAACCTTTCTCTAAAATTGATACTCCTAACCTATCTCGACAAGCTATAAAGGTACCCCTTCAGAGCATGTAATCTACTTTTGGCTTAATGCTAACACCACGCTAACTCAAGAAGTTCAGGACACTTCTAAATAATCAAAAGTACAATAGAATTACTACGTCATGGTGTATCCACTCCTAAAATGGAGATGTTTATATAGTTATAAGACTAAAATTACTTTTACGATCCCGTTTTCAGAACCTAACTCTTATGGACTCATACATCTGTTGGATTCTGCTTATTTCCAAAGTTCAACGTTTGCTTTAATACTATGACTGTTGGACCCTGCTTGTTTCTGGAATTCAACTATTGCAAAACATCATAAGATGTGAGCGTGCATATTACCTTGAGGGGTTATTGCATTGAACCCTCATTAGCTATTATCCATTCAGCTTCATCCTCATAACATCCCAAAAATTTCCTCACAATTTGTTCAACGGCTTGCTCACACAAATCAGTCACTATGTTCGAACTCATTTCTCCTATTTGTGAACAAAATTTGGAAATCTTCAAACCAGAATTTCAATTTGACTTCTTCAAAGAAGTGTAACTCTAAGTCTCTAATTTGTTTTGAAGAAAGAACCATCTTAATCGGAACTCGATAGGTCAAGATATGCTTAAAAAGCTAAAGGGTATTCATACCCTAATCATACTCTCCCAACCGATTTCTCATTTTCTTTCCATAAAACTTTTTCAAAACAACTCCAAAATATACCAATTTTCATGTAGAGATAGATACATGTCTTAGGAATCCATTGCTTCAAGAGTCACTTCATTTTGAGGTCGGATGAGGAAGTTATGACGAAAAGAATTCAACATGTTAAGTCCTCAATCATGCAGTAACATGTCTTGGTGTGATTGTCATAACTTTCACCACAGATGACTGATTGATTTCGTTCTTAGACTATTGGAAAGACCACTTCTAGATCTACAACTTTCATGAAGATTATAAAGCAAGATTCTGCCTCTAAAAGATTCACAAATCGCAATTTACTATGACTGTCTCATGTATGTCTGTTTAACGGACATAGACTGGCTTAGAAGCCATTTTTCACCTGAGAAGGTCCGTTAAATGGACCTAAAGTCCGTTAAACAGACATTGGCGAGGCAGGGGATCCTTTTTCACCTGAGACGGTCCATTAAATGGACATTGGTGACCCAAACCTCCCTCCACAGCCTCTCTAATGCTTCCAACATACATTCTAACACCATATACACTCAATATCTTCCCAAATTCAACTCTTCTAGTGCCAAATCACTTCATATCAATTCAAACACCAAATTAATCTTATGAAACTCTCAAATATCATCTAATTTGATTCATCACACATTCTCATCAATATACTATAGTTGTCCTCGAAATTCTTACCTGAGTGATCAACATATAGAGGTAATGTTTTCTTATGTTTTCCTCCATCTCCCAAATAACTTATTCACTCGAATAGTTTCTTCCAAATGACCATAGTCAATAGACTCTCTCGATCTTTTAATCACTTATTTAGTCATTCACTTTCTTAACTAATTCCTCATTATGATTCAGATTACTCACAATAACTATTCAACTTAAACCTTTGAACTTCTATATATGTCTCCATCATTCATCTCATCTTTCAATTATCCTTTATTACATCTTACATATGTATATTCGCAATCAATTCAAAATTATAGATGTACAATCATAATGAAATTCTAATCTCAATTCCACTAACACATCCTTATGGTTGATCATAACTCTTGTCACCTTAATCAAACAACCACTTTGGTTCTAATTTCATCTTCTTAAGATCATAACAATTTCTATTTTCACTACATTTCGATCAGCTCCAACTCTTAACAATTGCTCTTGCGTGTGACTCAAACACATGCGACTCAGACTAGGGATTAGTCGCTGCTGCATGCTAAGACATGTTCACAATGCATGTACTGTGACACATAATTCCAAAACGCCCAAGTAAGATCCTAATTCTGGCACTCTGATACCACCTATGTTAGGGTCCCACTTCCGGAATCTAACTCTTGCGGACTTATACATCTGTTAGACCCTGCTTGTTTCTAGAGTCCAACGCTTGCTTTGATACCAAGACTATTGGATCCCGCTTGTTTCCAGAATTCAACTCTTGCGAAACACCATAAGACGTGAGCGTGCATACCTGGCATATTATTGGGGAGGATGTTACTAGGGCTATTAGAGATTTTTTTTCCTCCATGGGTGTCTTCTCAAAGAGATTAACTCAACTTTTATTACCTTGGTGCCCAAAAAAGCAAATCCCTCCACAGTAGAGGACTATAGATCTATCTCTTGCTTTAACTTTATTTACAAGGTGATCGCTAAAATTTTGGCTAATATGCTTAAGGAGATCCTCCCTAGTTTTATTAGCTCTAATCAGAGTGCTTTCATTAAAAATCGGCAAATAGGGGATAACATTTTGTTGGCTCAGGAGATTTTTAAACATTACCATCTGGCCAATAATCATAAGAGATGTGCTTTTAAAGTGGACCTACAAAAAGGATATGATTTTATACATTGGGAATTCCTTCAGAATGTGTTAGAAGCTATTGGGTGCCCTTCCCAGTTTATTCATTGGATTAAGGAGTGTATTACTTCCCCAGCCTATGCAATTCTTATCAATGGAAACCCCAAAAATTTCTTTTCAGGGAAATCAGGGTTGAGATAAGGAGACCCCCTCTCTCCTCTTCTCTTCATCATTTGTATGGAGGTGTTCACTAGAAGTTTAAATGTTTCCATTAGGGCTAGTCCCACCTTTTAGTATCATTGGCGTTGTCAAGCCCTTAAGCTCACTCACCTCGTATTCGCAGATGATCTCTTATTGTTTTGTCATGGAGATTTGGTCTCGGTCCAAATTCTTCTAGATTGTTTAGGAGCTTTTTCTCGAGTTTCTGGTGTGGTAATGAATGTGCAAAAGAGTCAGTTTTTTGTTTCCCCGGAGTTGAGTTTCTTGGTTCCTCAACTTGAAAGCATGTCTGAGCTTAAACTAGGACGCCTTCCCATTCGATATCTGGGACTACCCCTTATATCGAGGCGGTTGTCTAGAAGGGAGTGTATTCCTTTGTTAGATAAAATTGATTGCAGAGCCAATAACTGGACCCACAAACATCTCTCCTATGCGAGTAAAGTCCAATTAGTGATTTCGGTCTTGTCTTCCTTTCAGGTTTACTAGACTAGTATCTTCATTCTCCCTCTGTTGGGACCCGATCTCGAAACCGGACCCCAACAGGAAAAGCAGAAACTGAAAAACGAAAAGCGAACCGATCGGAAATCATAAAGCGAAAGTATCGACTCAAACCGAATCGAATCGGAAAATCGGATAACAAAAAAAATGCGAAAATAAAATCGAAAGTGGAAAATCGAAGGAACGAATTTCGAAGCGAATCCTTATCCTTAAGGAAATTGACAAAAAGCTTAATAACTTCTTGTGGTCGGGTTCGGTCGAGAAAAAAGCTACAGCTAGGGTTAATTTGAATGATGTTTTTAAGCCTAAAAAAGAGGGTGGTCTAAGTTTTAAACATTTTCCCAGCTGGAATAAAGTGCTAATTGGGAAAAAAATTTTGTTTTCTTTTTACTGATAGGGAAGCGTTGTGGGTCAAGTGGGTTCACACTATTATTTTGCGTAGGAAAATTTTTTGGTCTATTTCTCCTAATAATAGTCATTCTTAGAGTTGACGGAGGATTTTATCTGTTAGAGATCAGCTTGGGGATCAATTTTGATTTATAATTGGGAATGATATTTCAACTTATCTTTAGCAGGATCCTTGGCATTCGAGCAAAATCCTGTTGGCTCAATCGACTCTGCAGTTGATTAATGGGTCAAATCTCCCCATGAATGCCAGAGTTTCAGATGTTCTTTGGCACGATAAATGGAGGTGGCATCATATAAATGTGAAGCCTATTCGTTCACTATATCCCATTCCTTATAACCCAGATCCTTCCAGTGAGGATAGCCTAGAATGGTTAGCTAGCTCTTCCAAGTAGTATACAAATGATTCAGCTTATAACCACTTGAGACCGACCCGACCGATGGTGCCTTAGTATCCATTAGTTTGGCATAAGGGGAATAGTCCTCGATGTTCCTTTATCTTATGGTTGGCTTTCTTGAACAAACTACAGACTATGGATAAGCTTCAGTTTCTCCACACCCCCAATCCTTGTTCCTTATGAGTTATGGATTCTGAGACTATTGACAATATTTTCTTTCATTGTGCTTTCTCTCGATCGGTTTGGGTCAATACTCTCTACCATTTCCACCTTACCAGTTTAAATTTTCCTGATCTCCATTCAATTCTACATCGGTTTAACTAGTACTCCCCGGTTTCAAATAGTGACTTTCACACCTTTTGCATTGTCCTGTCTGTTATTATGTATAACCTGTGGTATGAATGAAACCTTCGCACCTTTCATGATGAAGCCTCAGATATAGGGAGGTTTACTTCATAGGTGATCTTACAAGCTATGGAGCAGCTCCGCCTAAACACTGAGTGAAGGTGATTATGTATGTCTTCGGTTTTCTTGTTATTCCTATTGTTAATAATGCAGGTTCAAGGTCATTGCTGGGCTACTGAGGAGGAGGGGTATAATTCCTTCCTGTTGGTGTCGAGCAAGCTAGCAGGTGGTGTTTCTTTGCCTCAGGGGTCATGCTAGCTGATTGTGTTTCTTTGGTTGTGGTTACTGGTTGTGGATGTAGTATTGGTTTGTTGTTTGTTGTGGTTTGCTGCTGGTCATTGTGTGTCTTTCTCATGGTTGCTGGGGAGTTTATGTATTCAGGTATTGGTTTTAGTTTTCTTAGGCTGCTCGAGAGGCGAAAATTGAGGGTGTGGTTGTAACATCCCACCCCCGATGGGAAGAGTAAAATAGTAATTTGGGATGAGTTATGAGTGTGTATACTTATCTCAGCATGATCTTGCATAATAAAGCCTCTATATATATATGAATGGCAATTTTTACACATGCACATGCTTGTACATGCATTCATGACATTTCCCGGCATATGTGTTTATTGTGAAAAATATGTTATTTGTGCTTGAAAAATTGAAT
>JANKYE010000001.1:18066360-18079314 GCA_032467995.1 Erythroxylum dillonii | reverse complement strand
CAATGTAGGTTTTGTGATTTCTGTTTTTGAAGTAAAATTCTGGACTGTTATGGTCTCAATTAGCTTAAATGGTCTTAATTAAAGTTGTAGAACATGTTTTGATCTTCCTTTTGGACATAAAGTTTGGAATTTTTGGCAAAGGGATTGGGAAGATATGATTGTTTGAAGAATGGGTACTGTTTTGGAAAATATTGTGAAGGTAGTACATTTGGTTACAGTTTTGACACCCTTAGGGGTGAAATTAGTTTTTGTGTCCTTCATAAAACTTGTAGAGCTCTCTTTTATCTTGAAATAGACACCATGTTTGTCCAAATTGGAGTTTGGAGTAAGGAGTTATGACCTGGGCAAGTTGAGTGTTGGAAAAAGAAAGAATCCAGTCAAGCACTGTAGTCGACCTAGTCGACTACAATCATATCCTAGTCGACTAGGACATGTATTTTTCCTGAACTAACCTCCCTCCACTCTTTTACTTATAACTTTTCCGTTCGACCTCCGATTGACTTGATTTTTGAGGCGTCGGATTCGTAAAATATTTAGCTACCCCTCCATGTGAATTTGTGGATTTTTGAGGTTTAATTGAAATTGATGGATGGAATCCAAGTGAGAGGATTGATTAAAAGACTATGACTTAGTTATTTTCCGCACATACTTTGTTGTTTTAGCAATATTTGGCCCTATAGAGATCCGAATTGAGTAATTTTGGTGTCTTTAGATTTTTAATTTTTAGAGAGACTTTTTGTGATCAGACTTTTTGGATTAGTGCCGGGAATGTCACAAACATGCGTTGTACATATTGTAATTGCTACAAGTACCTTATTAAATATTTCTGCTTGTATATTTGGTAATGTTTATATATTGTGACTGTTATAGAGGCACATTTGGAGTGTCGATCTACCGACGTTGCTGAGACTTCCAGGCATTAGCTCGGAAGTTATAGGTAAGTAACCTAGATGGTTCTTTCAACTATTATATGTTTACTGTGGTTAATAATGGCGGGTTTTGTGAGTGATTATGATTATAGATTCCAGACAGAAGGTCCGATGTATTGGAAGCTATGACATAGAAGTGTTATCTATTTGTGAAGCTATGAATTACTTGCCTTTAATGTGATAAATTGTGATACGTGAATTGATTGTGATACAGTTATTGCCTAATTGCGACACGTGGATTAATTGTGAAATATTTACTGTTAAATTGAGACATATGCATTTCATACACGAATGCATGCTCAGATAATGATAGTTATGACCGGAGCAGCCACCGAGAGCTAAAAGCTCAACGCATTAGGGCCTCGAGCCCACAATGATTCAGAGCCTTAGGCTCAACGTTCAATGAGCCCTATATGGGACAGTTATCAATGAGTCCTATATGGGACAGTTAGCAATGAGCCCTATATGGGACAGTTCAGGCGCTCGATCACAATACCGAAATAAATTAGAAAAGTGTCACATGCACATGTCATAGGCATTTGATTGAATAATTTTGATTGGGTGAAAGGCAAAAGTGCCTGCTACCTATGTGATAGCAATCATAACTTCTGAACATGCAATTGTGAACAAATTGTGATTTGGTTGAGGATAATCATGTGGTACTTCTGAGCATACAATTATGCAATAATTGTGATTTGCTTGAGTGCAAGAATGTGGTACTTTTGAATGTGAAATCGTGATGCAACTATGTTATGCTTGAGTGTTGCATGTACTCATTCGGTTAAGTCTGTCTAATTGAATGATGTGGCTAAATGGTCCACGTTCAAGTAAAATTGTGAATTGTGATCCAATATGCAATAATGTGAGTATATGTTATGTGATATGATGTGTTGCATGAATTGAGTGGACCATCGATGATGGTCATCTCACAGAGTTCGCAAAACTCACTCAAAATTTGCAATTATTTTTCAGGACCGAGAAGAGTCCCCCGTTAGACCATGGGCGTATAACAACCGCATGTGAGTGAAAGAAGAGGTCGGGATCAGTTCACGTGTGCATTAGTGTCTCCTTTTTTTGTATAATTTGTATTCCACAATTTCTGTAAAATAGTGCTTTGTATTTATAGGGGGCCCCGATTGGCTATTGGAATTCTATTGATTGTAATGTGTTCACTGAAATATTTATGGATAAAATTGGGTCCAATTTGATTATGAATTTTTGTACATTAAATGGCTATCTTGAATAATGTTGAGTGTATTGTTATGACTGAAAATGTTTCCAAATTAAAGTGGGTTCAAAGTGCCTACTGATTTTCGCGCATATGATTGTATTCAAAAAATAATTTATACTGAGTTTTGATTGAGTGATGTAGCACGCCACCCTCGCAGGGCTCGGGCTCGGATATCATCATCGATGTCGAGTTCGGGTTATGCGGGAGTGAGGTGTTACAGTGGTGTTTCTTTCTCTACTTTGTTTTTGTACCTATGGTTTTATCCTTTGTGGAACTTTTGTAGGCTAGAGATTTCTAGGAAATCACTGGCTGTGTATATAACTTTTTCATATTTGTATAAAGTTTTTCTGATTTACCAAAAAAAAAGTAGTATGTGACTACTTCCAATTAATAAAACCTATGCTCATAAGTCTTTTAAAAACTAAACTCAAGGTTGATCAATACAAGAAGTTAGGTTTTATTAAGAAAAACTAGTCAGTTGTTACCAATCATTATTGCCACTTCAAATGTAGAATAATCATTTCTATTGATCTAGATATGGTTTAGGTAGTTCATGTAAAGATTACTAATTAATTTATTCACTTAAAAATGAGACTATTAAAGGAAAAAACTTCTGATGCATACAACATTTTCTATGCGACCAACATGCCTTTCAGGGAAAACTTAAGAGCCATTCATGAAAACACAAATTTCCTTTAGATGATTTTAGGTGACTAACATTACCTCATTTCCTTCTAAAGCTGACGGTAGAACTAATTTAAAGAACTATAATAATGACTCTAGAACTTGCTCTAGCCAACTCGAGCTGATATATTTGAGATGTGAAGGGAAACTATACATGGAGTAATAAGCAAAGTAAAAGATGGTTTATCAAGAAAAAGTTGGATATGGAACTTGTTAATATTTAATGGAAATCTTATAATTCTTATGTATTAATTTCAAAGATCAATCTATCTTTCACTTCCTAGATGTATTTAACAATGCTTTCTTCCCCTTAATATGTATACGCAGTTAATATGCTCAAATGCTATCAATATGAAAGTAAGAATATAACTTATTTAAATACTACTAATGGTTAACTCCTTTTCTTCATCACTTAGTTTAATAGTTAATCTTTTGATATTAACCTTCTTACTTGGCCTATGTAAGGGCTCTTAGTGGTTTTTATTTTAAAATAAATTGTTAGAGATACCAATGTTGTTTCTCATATGACATTAGTGAAGGTGATACCAAGTATCATTCATTTGAGTCCACTTGACATTGACTTACAAAGTAAAGAAATCAATATGTTCCGAGTAATTGTATAAGCATATGATCCTTAGAGAGTAGTGCTTATACCTTTTTCTACCTATCTTTTAGGTTAACTTAATAAGCATTATTTCAAATAGCAATTTTTATGAATATGTCCATAATCACTACAAAAATGATAATCACTTATGATGTTTTATGCATAAGCTCATCATATAAATACTTTCTCTCACAAAAATTGTCATGCTTTTAGATGATGAACATCCGTGAGTGAAACTAATTTCATGCCTATCATTATAAATTTTTTGGGACATAAGTATGCTATTCAATTTTTTATTTCCTAGAAATGAACTTAGACAATGATTCTTTCAAGACATTAATCTCCTTATTGATTGAACTTTGGTAATCTACATGCCCTCCTAACTATAAGGAGATTTATCTCTCGTCTATGATTTTTCGGACTCAATGACATTGTTAACACTTAGACCCAATCCTGAACCCACCAGCGGACCTTGAAGCCCGAAAAAGGATCACAAGCGTGGCCTATAAATGTGTGAGAATGAGGGGGAAGGAGAAAGCATCATTGGACAAAGTTACAATAGCCTCAGAGAGAACTCTTGCACAGTTTATGAGCAGTCAACGCAATGAGTAATCTATATTACCCACAGAGGTGATTCCGGGAAGCAAAGATTGCACAAGAAATCCTCACAAAGATGTGAAAATGAACAAACATGTGCACAGTTCTTGATTGCGGCTTTTGGGTTTGGCTTGCTTTGAATCATTTTGCATGGTAGAAATCTGAAACGAAAACAAGAACGTAAAGGAAGAGCGTATGGAGGGTTGCAATTATGTGGAAGCTGCCGCTAGCACCATTATTAGTGTTCTGTAACCAAAACATTTTATATGAAAATTTTCTAACAGCCAGATGACGTTTCTTTTTCAGATGATGTTTACTCGGAAGCTTCTTGTCACAGCTTATTTCTTTTGCTGTTATCAAATACTATGCATGACATGTGCAAGTGCAAGTGCGGAACTTGTGTTTTTGCTTCCGTCTTTATGACATAAAACATAGGCAATACTACTACGAATAAAATGTTAATGGAACAGGGCAAAACACTGCAATATGCCCTCACGCAGGATCGAACTACGGACCTTCAGTTTACAAGACTGACGCTCTACCACTGAGCTATAAGGGCAACGCAGGTACACCGTATAATAGGTTTTAATCAAAATATCAATTAACACAAAGTGACTCCTACAATGGCACTGATATCCAACTTAAGCATTGATAGGGCTTGGGCATATTGTACTGTTGCTATAAGAATCTATATAAATAACTTACCACGCATTCTCATGGCAATAAATCATGTCAAAGGCTTTATTAACTAGAATTCATGTGTACAACAATGACTTGTATATAGAATTTTCTTTTCTCAAATCCATCATGCTCATGCCTATACATATATCTATCATTGGTTGGAAAGGTGAAAACATATTTGTAAAAAATCCTACAAAAAGAAAAAAAAAAATCTGTATCTGCAAAATTTCCAGGCTTCCGGATAGTTTATTCAGCTTCCAGGCTTCAGGGTGTTATCCAAGGGGGGAAAAAATGTATGCGTAAGTTGGAGCTCAAACTGCAAGATGAAACACTTTTATGTTTATCATCCTTGAGCACCGGGAGCAAAAGTCCCCGAGTGTTCTCATCTTTCTCGATGCTCTTCTTCGTCAGTCTGATTTTTGCTTGCAAGAGCATTTTCATCAAAGCTAGTCACAAGTCATCCTCTCTTCTTCTCAAGTTGCAATGGACCACCCAAAATCCACCTTACCAACTTAGATCAATGGCTTGAGGATCATAATCCCAATTGCCAACTTGGTTTATTTGACTTCAATGGTGGTGCCAGTGCATCCAACAGAAACCTGACAAGATTTTGTTTCTCAACATCCTTCTCCTTCTTGGAGCCAAGAGGACGAACCTGGCATAATAATGTGTAAGATCACATTTTAATAAACGTCCAATCAAACTTCGAACTTAAATAGGTTATAGTCGATAAATGTTCTCTTATGTTAAGGGTAGCTGCGTATCTCAACCACATTGCTGAATGTGGATGAAAGAATATCAAGGCTTTGGATTAACAAGCAGTTACCGATTCTTGGTAAGTTTGTGTTTGCTAGCAATACTTCGTGCAAAACAGTTCTGGAAACACAATTAAGGGTAAACAAACAGGGGGCCCTTTTTTCTAATCCACTTGAGATATCACACTTAACAATATTATTTAATCCAATGAGTTGCATATGCATAATATTAGAAGAAATTTAATAAACAAAACCAAAAGAGAGTAATTAGTTTAGAGAACAATGATCAAATTAAGGGTAACCGAGAGATGTAATGGCAGAATAATCTTAGAGCAGAACAAAAGGCATACCAATCATCAATATGCTGATAGAATGAGTTTCAAATTGTAAACTTAAATTGAATCCATTTAATGGTGGATTCCGTCAATACATGTTAAAGCATGTTAAACTAAACTAACTGTAATTTGCAAGTTGGTGAATTTTCTATTCTAAAGCTTTCTTTGATATTTCAAAACTTAGCTGCAAACATGACCAGTATTTACCTGGACAAAATCCGTTTGCAACATACCGGCATCCGTTATTATAACAAGATATCTTACACCATGCTCTTCTGCATATTTATACTCCTCTGCGAAGCTTGGATCGGGTGTAGGGACAAACTCAGCCTGGTAGTAGTATACAACAAGTAAGCAAAAAGCAGCCAAAGCTTAAACAAACAAACCACAAAATTCACCTCCAACCTTGATATTAGCCTTCCATAGTTCAGCAACAAGACCCATGCGCTCAAGCAATAATCCTCCTCCTACTCCCTTAGAACAAACAAGAACATCGGTAGTTGCTTCATTTCTGCATAAAAAACACAAAGATAAAATGTACTTTTAAGACTGCAGCAGCTAAGAATGTAAGACGAAATTGATGAACACTGGTGAGGTGAAAACGAACTGGTACCCAGTAAACTTCAAATCTACAGGAGAATGAAGATTTATTAGCCCTTTCTTTTGTCGACCAATTAGCTCTTTCATTTTTCGGTCAACAATTGTCTCTAGTGCAATGCTTGTGCCAACAGCACCTGGAGGATTTAGCATCTGGACAAGGATCAATAATGGTTAATGATAAGACAAATTTGACAAATCACACTTATCAACACTACATATCCAATAAATGTATAACCACAACAATAACTTGAATAAACATGCAAGCAAAAGAGCTGCAATCTAAGTGCTTTTATGACAAAAGTTTATTTGATATGTTAGCATGAGTAAACGGTTAAAGACTTAAAACTCCCTTGGGCATCATCTGCATTGCAGTAGCATTTCCTCAGATAGCTTAACATCATCAAAGTTACATACACATGATAATGCATTTAGACTAAAGAAGAGAAAACTAAGAAAACAGGAAACAAGATCTATTGCACTACATACAGGATCCAACATCTGGTTTATCAAGTAATCATAGCGGCCACCAACAGCAAGCAAAGTTCCTTCGCCAAGTGATTGAGAATTATGCTCCATCAAATATAACTAGGCATGAAAAGGACAAGTTAATCACTTAGATGTCAAGAACGTGGGGACTTCAATATACAAACGAAGTGTGTTTAAGATAATGGCAAAGAAAAACAATTTAAATGCAAGTGCTATAAAATTCATTAATGCATTCTAAATGGAATTATACGAAAATAGGGAAAAAGAAAAGCATGTTACCCATTGCAATGCAATCTAATGTGGTTCTGTCAAACATGCCTTCAGTGTAGATCTAAGTTATAATTCTTTAATAAGGAACTATAATCTTATTTGACTTATAAGTCTCTGTTTCTGTTTTCTTTTCTAGTTAGCCCCTAAACTATTATAAATAGAAGGGCTAGCTTCATCATTATGAAATTGTTACTGCTTGATATTTGGCTATGAATTTAGCATCAGCTTCATACCTTTTCACATTCTCTTTTATACTCCTAATCCACTTAGGTTCTATTACTTTGTTATCTATTTTCTTTCCTTTCTTCTTCATTTCCCCATAATTAAACCATTCCCCACTCTATTCTAGTGTTCTCGCTCAAATGCCTGTATCCTTGGCAACTTTCATGATCACTTCCAGTTGCTTTTCCATAAACTCACCCCTCCACCTTAATCTTGGTATCACTCTCTCTGAACCTCTTTTACTTCTCAGGCAAACTCTTCCACGTGAACACAATCATGTCAAAAATCAAATTTATTGCACCATCCTAATGATAATCCAAGGTGGATTGTAATTTAGAAATAGTCATGATGTAGCAATGACTTCATTGTAGCACATTGAATTCTTCTGACTAGATCTTTGAGAGAGGGTAGACCAAAAGCAAATATCCAAAAGTCCAAAGGTATTAAGGTCAGTTGCAGCCATCATTTGCTCCGTAGAGTTTAACTTCCATCTTTTTATGGTTGATATACTTGACCAATACCTTCCTAAAGCCTCAATATCACCAAGAACTCACTGCTCTCTAACCAAAGGCCTGAAATGTTGACCGAAAAGCTTATGCAGGAAAAATAAAGTCATACTAACTGACACCAGATGACTTCATGTCATATTGCTAAAAGTACGTCTAACAACTAACCCTTATTAAAAACAACCAAGAATTGGTTATTAAGGTTCTTGTGCAACTGCACTCTTCAGTATTAAAATTCTCTCTTGCACCACGTACTTGCATTTTCAACTACAGTCCACTATCTCAGTCCTCTTCCATATATTCTTCCAGGCTAACATACTTCAAAAAATAAGGCCGTTAGGTGAGAATTAAAAAATGGTTGAACTATTTATATAACATGTGAACAAATCATAAATTGACAAAAAATGAGGCTACCATGGTCTGAACTTGACACTTATCATAAAGCTTTGAGACCATGTCAATAAATTAGTCAACTTGAAAAGCTAAGCTGTTAGGTGAGATCCACAAAATGGCTCACATAATATTCTAACACTTCACAATCAACCTTTAACAAATAAAAAGGTCAATTTCAAAGTCATGTGAGGGTTATAAAAGTCAGTTTTGAGGGTTATCTGCCCACTTATGCATGTAAATGATAAAAGGTCAGTTCAAAGTCATGTGAGAGTTATCTGCCTACTTATGCATGAAAATGAGACAGGAATTTATACCTGAAAAAACAAATCTCTATGATAACTCTCGGTGGGTGGCATAAGTGGATCAATGTAAACATGTTTTTCTATCATCCAAACTCTCAAATAGATAAGGAGGTTAGACAAATCATCAAGTGCCTTCCTCGTATATTTATCTGCAGTTATAGCAAAGTTAAGGATGTCTGAAATGATGTACAGCATACTATAAAAGAAAGCAGTTGAAAGTCTATACCAACTGGGAGGGCTCCCCTTAATCGAGGAAGGGCCTGATCTGCAGGCCCACAGAACCTCAAACCAACAGTTCGTAACCTATTCACAACAACTTCTGCTAAATTTAGTTCCTGAAAGAGAATAAGATTGAATAGGATCAGAAACTAAATTTGCTTCAATATCAGGACCTACAACAAGATTGGCACATCTCACTGAGTGAATAAAAGATCTATTCTCACATCAAATCATGACCAACAATTTTTATTGTTGTATTTGCTTTATCTCTAACAAAATAATATCAAATTTAAAGAAAGCAATCTGATCTTTGTATAACAATCAAACAGTATTAATCAATGATAGACACTTCTACCAGCAAGGAAAAGTTATAATATCCTACAAACCTGCAAAAGTTGACGCCTTATTTCCACCCATTTCAACTCTCGTTCTGATGATTGAGGACGCAAAGGGACCATCATTGAGAGAACCTTCATTTAGGAAAAGCATCTCTAAACCAAACAGCCCAAATTAGTTATGTTTTTACAAGTGAACTCACAATATACCTCAGCAACTTTCTGTCTTTGCATTGGCTCAATTCCTGCCCAAGACCAAATGGCATCTAGTAGATTCCCATGATTTACATGAATATGACACTCATCTGGGTGGAAGAAATGTGTTGTTATGTCCAGTGTCACCTAAAAACAACCAAAAAAAAGTCCTTTCAGACAGATATTTAGACCACAAGCACAAACCAGGACAATCAAGGGCTTTTTACGTGATAATCATTCGTGACTATGTGTCGTTATTTGTGGAGTAATAGATCAATTTTCAAGCTTTGCATATTAATCAGTAATCCATCTTATACATAATGCAATCTGAATTCAAACTCATGAATTAAACCTTTTTCCAACCATATGAAACTACAACTCATTGATAGCTGAGACAATCAGATAAAAAGCAAATAGCACCTTGGTAATTTCTGCCTCTGTCAAGGCAGATGCACCCCTAATAATGTCGAAATCACCCTGTGAAAGAATGTCAAAGATGATTTTAACCAAATTAGTCAAGAAAATAAACAAAAAAGAGCACTGCTACTTCACACTTGTTCTCCTTTTTTTATCCTTATAGCAAATGACACAGCATAGGTCATTAAAGAATTAAAACCTGTGCATAGCGATTTGGGGGTGAATGACCAACTGATCTTCTATAAACGTGTGTCACTTCATACCTCTTGAATGAACTTTCCTACAACAAAAGAAGCACGAGATGGATAAATCCAAGCTGCTTTACAAAAATGATCAGCAATCAAAAAAGTGAATCAACAATCTGAGGTAATAAGCAAATGACACTTAATATTTCAAATAGTTTAGTCATTCTATGCATTATAACACCTCCTTAACAGTTTGCCAACTATGAGATTTCTAATTGGTACATAAATCAACATATCCGTCATACTCATGGATTATGAATTTCTTTTTCCAAGATGTTAAGTGGCAGTTTTATACATGCTCTTAAATTGTAACAAGTTGCACACATATCCTTAATCAATATTATCACTCCAAGACAACATTTGGCTTTCATTTACAACAGGCAGTTTTATATATGCTCTTAAATTGTAACAAGTTGCACACATATCCTTAATCGATATTATCACTCCAAGCAACATTTGGCTTTCATTTACAACAGCTAAAAGAAGATGAATCTAGTTTGAATGACTTTATAATGACTTCCCGTCCAACCAAATTAGGATTCCTCCACCTCAATGCATTTAAGATTTTGTCTGTATAACACTTGTGAGAACAAGATGTACACTTATCCAGAATCAATTGAATAACATAAACTTCCTTGATAAATGAACAATAAAAGGTGAAATTCTTGACTGTCTGCTGCTAGATTTTGAATGGATCCTATGAGATCAAACATAACAAGCCAAAATAAGTACAGACCATACCAAACGTATTCAAGAAATAAGCCAAACAAACAGTATGGCTGTAAAAACTTATAAAAGCTGTTGATTGACAATAACAGCAATCCGAACTCCACCAACCAATCAAAGCGAACATACATTTTCTATTAAGTTTTTTCAAGAGACTTTAAGTTACAATAAAATGTTGAAAAAAAATTCAAGCATCTTAACTTAAGCTACCAACAACCATAACGTTTTTAATTATGACAATCTATCGTCAGTCATACCAATTCTATGAAGTGAAAACTAGAAACAGGTGGAAGCAAGTAAAGGAGATGTAAATGAAAGAGAAATTTGTACAGGTACTACTCGCTGTGATTGGAATTCTCTGTCCAATAGCAAGTTCTTACAAAACCAACAAACAAAGGGCAGGCGTAGCTCATGACAAAGCTCAATCAAATCTCCCCCAGAGGTCAAAAGTTTGATTGTGTTCCTTTATAAATAAAAATAAAAATGTTAGGGAACTACAACATTTGGCAAGAAAGGAAAGGAAAAGGAAACTGAAAGTTTGGATAAGAAGCCAGACCTACTAAAATCTGGGCAATCATCTAACAAGCGCATGGATGAGAATTCGAGATGCTTGGCACAATGTAATCTGAATACTTCCCTCGTGAACTCAACAACATAATCACGAAGCTTAGTGTTGGAGTCCAAATACTGGATGGCAGAAGTATCGTTTCTACCTCTCCAGAAAATACTGATGTCTTGGTAAGGGATGCTTTTGTCTAGGACCTCTTCATCAAAAATAGCACTTACAACTTTATCATACACACTATTATTCTCACTAGTGTGCATTGTTCTAAGAATATCTGAAAATATGATCAGGAAAAAAAAATCAATCAAATTAAATTAAGCATCTTCACAATAATATAAGAATGGAAAGTATAGATTCTCTACAAAAATATGAATCCCAAAAGAAAAACTCACTATCTAGCAACTCAGACTCCATGCTGGGAGGAAATGCACTCTTCAGGAGATCTACAGCAGACGGACGATCAGATGGATTTGGGGACATTAACTTCCTCATCAAAGTTTCTTGATCGCGAAATTGATCAACCCATGATGAAGGAAGCTCTCCTTTATGTTTTAAGTCAGATAATATAACTTGTCTCTCCATGGCTGTTCCAAAAGGGTGCCATAACTCAAAAAAAACAACTCCTAAGCTATACATGTCTACCTGAAATACAAAATGGGCTAAAGAAGGTTTAGATTTAGATGACAATAAGATATAGAACATCAACACTGGAGCTAAAGAAAACTTTGGTACAGGAAAAATTCGTAGATGCTTTGACCTTTTCATTTATTTTTGGCCAACCTTGCTCAATTTCAGGAGCTGTATAGAAGTATGTTCCAACTTGACCAGTACCATCAACTGAAAACCCAGTACTATCTAAAGGCAAAGTGGAATCATGGTCTAGTTGTTCCAACTTCAAGAACTTAGCTGAAACAAGAAAATTATGAGATGAGAATGTCAACTTTTATCTTGGATAATGTGGGAGGCAAATTGCATACTATTAGTAAAGGATTCCCGAAGTCTCCTCGTGAAATCCAAAACCATATCATGTAAAAGCTTATCATCATCATGTGACACTACCATGTTATCTCACTTCACCATTTTTCAGCTTGGATTTTTTGTTTTCCATTGCTCTTATCCACAAGGGTTAAAATACCATGAAGGCATTACTGCCATTAGTGGCAAAATAAGAAGACACTTTGCGACTCAACAATCTAAGAGATTCAACCTCATCAAACAACTAAGCAGAAGTACCAACAATATTAACTTCCAGAATATTTTCAAGCAACTCGACAAATGGAGATGAAAAAAAAAAGAATATGCAGGAACTTTTCTGGGAAGCAATTTTGCAATGACCAGTCAGGTTTATAAAACAATTTTTCAACCCAGGATATGGAGTTCACAAGTTTTTAAAGCTGTACCCCGCAGCAGAAGTAAAAACCTTAAACCTTCCAACACCCACCCAAGAAAACAAAGCATTAGCATCAAACTCCTTTGAGGAAGATAAAGAGTGCATTTCACCTTTTAGAGGTTGGAATCTTACAAAACCTAGTCCTTAGTAAATTTAGACTGCGTCTCATAGCATAAATATAGAAACTAACTTTCCTCAAACTCATTTCATCCATTGACACATCACACAATCAAGAAGACTTTTTTCCTTTCTTTTGTCTTTAGGCGA
>JANKYE010000001.1:18013934-18028029 GCA_032467995.1 Erythroxylum dillonii | reverse complement strand
TAATAATAAAAGATTATATTTGATTAACTATGAAATTATATGGCATTTTTATTAAATTAAATTATAGATGTTTTGAAACAACAGAACTACACAAAAGACCACTTGTTTGTCTTGAGTCTTTGTCTTCTCCGGAACCCAGGGTTTTCAAACTCGGATCGGACCGATCGGTTCGACCGATTCGACCGGTAACCAGTTGATTGATCGGTCCGATTTAAGCTATAAAACCGAACTTCAATTGGACCAGTCTGAATCGGTCAAAACCTGTCAATTGACCGGTCGGACAGGTCAAATTGACCGGTCCGACCATTGGTCCATCAATTCTTTTTTATTTTTTTTATATTATTAATATTATATATAATTAAATATAATTATTGTATAATTATGACGTCACACCGGTTTAACCGGTGGTTGAACCGGTCAAACAGTGACCAGTAAGACTTTCGATTCAATGACCGATCCGATTTTGAGAACATCGCCTGAACTGCAAACTTAAGGTTTTTGCTTTGTTTGGTCTTTAAAAACAAATAATGGAAGAATAAAAACAAAAGAAAAGATACATAAAATATGAAATTATTTCACGAATCTTTAAATTATTCTGTTTTGTCTGTGAGATTTTGCAAGAGAGAGGGAGGATATAGCCTATCCCACATGTGGCCAATCAGAAGCCTCCATAGTATTGCTCTTGATGACACCATTCACCTATTCACTAGTTCCTTATCTATCATTTTTGCTTCATCATATCCTTCATTAACACACTTTATCTGTTCCTTCACACCCCTTCCTCTCCATTGCTTGGCCTTCCAACTTTTCTCTAATGGCTACCAACTCTTTGAATTCCCTCCTCCACCATAAACATTCACTCCTTAAGCTCCAACCCTCTGAGTCTACCTTGCCTTCCTCCAACTCTTTCTTCCTTAAACCAACCACCTCCGTATCATCTTCAACTTCCATTTCTCACCTCTCCATCTCCATCACCTCCGCTTCATCTGAAAACAGTCCCTTTGCTGTTTTCTCTGCTACCTCTGCCACCTCTGCAGCTCCATCTTTACCCCAAACCTTCTCTCTCGACCTTCTCAGCCAATATCTCTCAGACCAGAACTTCCGGCAAGCGGATGAGGAGACTCGCCGCCTTCTCATAGTCCTTGCAGGAGAAGCTGCACAGAAACGAGGATATGTTTTCTTCTCCGAAGTAAAGTTCATCCCAGACAAAGACCTTAAGGCCATTGATGAGCTGTGGGGAAAGCACAGCAACAACAGGTTTGGGTACAGTGTGCAGAAAAGGATATGGATGAAGAAGGCTAACAAAGATTTCACTCAGTTGTTTATCAAGGTTGGGTGGATGAAGAAGCTGGATACAGAAGTAGCGCAATACAACTACAGAGCGTTTCCTGATGAGTTCATGTGGGAGCTCAATAATGACACCCCTGAGGGTCACTTGCCTTTGACTAATGCACTTAGAGGAACACAGTTGCTGAATAATATTCTCAATCATCCGGCTTTTGAGGCTGAAGAAGAAGAAGAAGAAGCGGTTGGTGAGAGTGAAGGTTTAAAGGGACTTGCTGACACGTCAAAGACCTTGAGGAACAGAGTGATGAAAACGGATTATAGTTTTTGACGACACATATCCTATATACCACAGTCTTGTTGACTTGTATTTACTCAGGAAAAAAAAGTGTTGGTAAATTGCATTACTTCCCATGAGTTTTCCATTCACTTTTACTTCGGCTTTTAGCATTTACAAGTGGCTCAGAAATGAGAGCTTTTGTATACCATCGAAGAGATGTCGAAGTGGCACAATGAAGGTGCAGGGACAAAGTAGAAGAAAACGTGGACAGTAACTTTTGGTTTCTCGTTGCAATTGCATTTTTAGGTTTGTACACAGTATGGACAAACACAGGCCCCTCGCTGTACTTTCTGCTGTTTTTTTCTATTACCACTTTTTCATGCACATCGGGTTCTGCGAATGATGAGCTTTGCTGGAGTTAGTATTATATTTGCATTTCAATCTAAGGAGTACAAAACAAGATGCTTAATGGTTATACATATAGTCCGCCATTATGCTAAAATGAGTTACAAAAAACATCAATAATCCATTATTCTGGCATGTTTGGTTCCAATTAACATGCTTCGTTTCTGCTGCTTGCTCTGCTTCGTTCAGTATTGCTCTTTTCGGTATCAGGAAACCAAAATGAAAGCATTCCTAGCAACTTTGGATAATCATTCAATCGATTAAATCAATATTTTTCGACATAATAAGCTTAAATTTTCCAGCCTGAGAACCTTAAATCGATATTGTATACTCATTTTCAGTACCATGTACATAGAAAAGTATTAGTATAATACTTTTTAAGGGAGGGGAAGATTGAATTCTTGAACCGAAGTAGTTGATTTAATACTTGCTACTTTAAACACAAACCAACTTTCCTGCATAATTAAGTTTGAAGGCTATGAACATGGTTTCATGCTATAAGCTTTTCTTAAATGCGGGAGATCATAACATCTGAAAACAGAATAATTTGCTCAGAAGTTGAAGTCAATTATTTCCGCTAACAAACTCAATCATCGCAAATTGTTTATTCGATGGAAGTATTCAGTAATGGGGTTTGGTTTAGTTTCAGTAATTAGTTCTCCATCAACTGCTGATAAGAATGAAGGTTCAACAATTTGGGAGGGTGCTAAGTGAAGGTACATTATGATTATTTCACTGCCTCAGTTGACATTTTTCATGCCTTTTCACCAGTTGATTCCTTTCTCATTTACTTCCTCTTATGTGAAACCTAAGTTGCTCCTTTTAAAAGAATTTGTGGAACGTCTTAGTTAGATACTGGGCATATTAGGTAATCCTTAACATGCTCTTTCCTCTTAACAAATATAGAAACTGTGAAGAGATTTTGAAGAGAAGGAAGTAGCAGAACCACAAATCAACTCCTGCTTCATCTATTTAAGACCTAAGAGAATAGCCTAAACCCCACAAGCACAAGCACAAGCACAATTAAACCCCTCAAGCACAAGCACAAGCACAATTAAACCCCACAAACACAAGCACAAGCACAAGCACAAACCTCAATAGATCTGCCAAGTTTGTACTTACATATCTTGAAGATGGCTTTAAGCATTGGTTTTAAAATTCCAGCTTGCTTCGTTAGTTGGTACGGGAATAAAAAAAATAGGTAAATAAAAAAAAAAGACGTTGATAATATATTATAATTAGATGAATAATATTTTTATATCTTTTTTAAGGCAATATTCTGTATTTTCGATATAGTAAGAAATGAAAGTCATATCACTATATTTATTATAATTTCTATTACTATTCTCTTAACTAAACCAAGCACACTACTCTTGTCATCGATGCTTTCTTGAACATTTCTATAACAGCAGCTACTCGTAATCTTTTGCAAACAGCACCAGTTTCTCCTCCAAGTTCGCCTAGACAGATACCACCACCTTGGATTAAAAGCACAACTACAACACTTTCTGTTTCCACTTTCAAACCATCTTCATCTTTTCCTTCACCCTTTTCCTTAGGACCACCTTTGTCAACACCATCTCTGCCAGCAAAATCACCCTTACCTTTGCCTATAATGCCAAATTTGTCCAACCAAAAGTTGCCTTCAACCTCAAGTTTACCATTTATAAAACCAGCTTTAAAAACTGCAACTCCACCATCACAACCACCGTTACAGTTCCCTTCAATGTGAAACTTGTTTATGCAATTTCCATCTTCTGTTACTTCGATCTCAAGTTCGCTCGCCACAACTTGTGATTCCACCTTTGTTAGCCACAACTCAACCCTCTTTGTCTAAACAAACACCTCCAACTTTACCTACACAACCATCATCTCCCTGACCTTCGATGACAAGTCCATATCTGAAAGCTGCAAATCCACCACTTTTGTCTAGAAACTCTCCTCCTTTATTTTCAACGTCAAAATGGGCTGTAGTAACAACTTTACCAGAAGCTGCAAGACAATGTTTGCCAGTTTCAACCCAAACATCTTTGCCTAATCAAAATCCTTTGAATTTACCCACACAAAACACTTCAACTCTATCCTCAATGCCTACTAGTTTGCCTACTTACACACAATATAAACTAACACCCTCTCATAACGAAGTGCCTCCAATTAACAGCATTCTTAATAATCCAACCGCTCCAGAAACTGGTCTATCTCGTTTATTTGGAGCTCCATCACCAGTCATTGCTACATCTCTCAAACCTCCAATGCCATAATTCCCACATTTCATCTGTGTACGACCACTTAAAAAAATTAGTTTTTGAAGAAGGATATATTCCTTGTAATATGCATATTAGAGTATGATAAATCGACCAAGTGCTAGTTATAGATGATAACAATACATACAATCATGTTATACATGATGAAATCTCTAAAGAGCATTGCTGCTATTTGTGTTTGGTTTTATGAGTGTTTGAACTTTTACATTTTTACAATAGTGTTACTCCTACATAATCATTTATCTTGAAGAGATGAGTTGTCTTATTTCATGCTTTATCTTGTTGGTTGGATTCAAAATAAAAAATTTCTGATATAACCATCCTCTTTCTGTTTATTTTTGCGGTCTTTTATTGATTTAGAAAAGATTTCATAACTTCTCCCTATTTAACTAGAGATGCATCCATTTAGGCAGTTATTATCATATAGAACCTGATATGCTTCCAGAAAGCCTATTTCGTCCTCTGGTTCTTTGTCACTTCCATTGGGTGTTGCAGTTAACTTTACTCTGAGCGCTAGGTTGCCCAGTTGGAGCACAAGTTCAGTTGGATCATTAACAAATAAGAAGATGTAGGAATAGAGAAAGACATTGAGAAATCGGGACGAGATTCGACAAAATATTACTTAAAATTATATAACATGATTAATATATAAAATAATAAAATAGGAGAGATCTTTTTTAAATTTAATCTTTAATATTCTAAACAATATTTCAAACTCTAGAATTCTTCTAACGTCATCTATAACACAATCGATTCAAGCATTCAATAGGATTCATACTATAATAGAGAAAAGGAAAAACTAACCTTGATCTATGCCTAATATGTGTCTACAACAGTAAATCTTTGATCCTTTAGTTGCAAACACCCTCTCTATGCAAAAGCTTTATCCACTCTCTCCTTCTGATTTCTTCATGCTTTTACAATGATGCAAGAGCATATGTTTCTCTTTTGGTAACTGTTCGCTTGAATGAAGCCAAAGGGAAGGATTCTTTGATTATAATAAAACCCTAGTAATTATAATGTTATTTACAAGCCCAGTAACAATTATCTTGGGCTATCTTATATTAGAATCAACCTATGTAATATAGGTCACACTTTTATAGTTATTAAATTAATCTAACAATCTTCTACTTGATTATGTTACGACTTGATAATTCAACAATTATCAAACTTGAATGAATTAAAATGATGGGGCTATGGTAGTCACTAGTCGTCTAACGACGTGATTCTTTCATGTATCACACTATCAACACAACTAAAAATAACTGTAATTGAGAAACACTATAATTCTTAACTTTAATGTTTTTCTTGAAAAAAATAATTTGTCATCACAATAAAACAATTAGTAAACACAACATAATGTGACAATTAACAAATAAGCAAAAACATTACTTTAATTGAATTCATAATTATCAAAACAATAATGGAAAATAACCAAACATATGTAAATATACGTAACACGATTTCATCTTAACAAGGACTTATCTATAATGTCCATCCTTTTAACATGGCCAGTAGATTGTTTAGACGGTAATCCTTTAGTTAATAGATTCGCTACCATTAGATTAGTTCCAATATGTTCAATTGACACTTTATGTTTTTGCACTTTTTCTTTGAATGACAAGTATTTCAAATTCATGTATTTAGCACCTTTAGAATACTTGTCATTTTTTGAAAAGAAGATAGTTGTAGACTTATCACAATAAGTTCTTAGCAGTTTAGCTATACTGTCGACAGTACCTAGCCCTAAGACAAAGCTCCACAACCATAATACTTGAATAGTGGCCTCAAAGCATGCCATAAATTTAGCCTCCATAGTGCAAGTAGGAATGACAGATTGTTTTCCACTCTTCCGCGAAATTGCCCCTCCTATTAGTTGGAATAGATAACCGAAGGTAGATTTACTTGAGTCTACACAACTAGCATAGTTTGAATCTAAATAACCGATCACTTCTAAGTGATCTGATTTCCTAAATGTGAGCATGTAATCCTTGATGCCTTGTAAATACGTAAGAACTTTCTTTGTAGATTTTTAGTGGTCCAATCTGTGATTACTTTGATATTGGCCTAACATTCTAATAGCAAAAATGATATTCGGTCGAGTATAAGTCTGAATATACGTCAAACTCTTAATTATAGATGTATAGGAAATAGATTCAATTTCCTTTCGTTCTAAATCATTCTTGGGACACTGCATTTCATTAAATTTATCCCCTTTTTGAATTATAACTACCCCTGTTAAATATTTTTTCGTTTTAAATGTCTCTAATAATTTACTAATATATCCTTTCTGAGACAACCCTATTAATCCTTGTTCCTTCTCACAACAAATTTCTATTTCAATCACATAGAATGCCTCACCTATATCTTTCATTTCAAAGTTATTAGAGAGAAATTTCTATCTATCATGTAATATGCCCAAATCATTAATAGATAAAAGAATATCGTCAACATATAGTAGTAAAATAATGAACTTGCTCTCACTAACCTTCATATAGATACACCTATCAACAGTGTTCTCTACAAAACCATAAGAGGTAATAGTATCATTGAACTTAAGATACCACTATCGAAAAGCTTGTTTTAAACCACATATTGACTTCTTTAATTTACACACCATATTTTCCTTTTTTGCAGTCATAAAACCTTCTAATTGGTTCACATAAAATTTTTCTTCTAAGTCACCATCCAGAAAATCGGTCTTTACATCCATTTAGTAAAGCTCTAAATCATAATGAGCTACCAATGTAATGACAATTCTTAAAGAGTCCTTCTTTGAGACTGGAGAGAAGGTCTCTTTAACGTTAGTGTCATCCTTTTGAGTATAACCTTTGACTACAAGTCTGACTTTGTACCTTTAATGTTACCTTTCGAGTCCCTTTTGGTCTTAAAAACCCATTTACAACTCACTTGCTTTGAGCCTTCAAGTAACTTAACTAGTTCCCAGGCTTAATTATCATCCATAAATTTTATCTCTTTTTTTATAACGTTAAGCCACTTTTTAGAATTATTGCATTTCATGACTTCTTTAAATGAGACAAGATCCTAATCAATGCTTAAGTCACACTCCTGCTCAAGTGAATACACCATATAATCATCTGTATAGCTGGTCTTTTCTCCCTTAAAGATGTTCACAATATTGTTCCTTGTGGTATCAATTGATTATTTGTTATTTGAACATTACTTACTAGTTCTTTATTAGCATTGTCTTCTTGTGGGTTTGGAATATCAACTTTTTGTTCCATTATGTTGCGTGACTGTGATACAACAAGAGGAACAACAACTTGAGAAGAGACACTAGGTGAAGGTTTTTTTCACCTAATTCTCTTGAATATCCACCTTTCGTGATTCCCTACTTCCACTTATTTGTTCATTTTCAATGAACCTAGCATTATCAGACTCAACTATTCTTGTACCACGATGAGGACAATAAAATATTTACCTTTGGACTAGTCTAGATAACTGATGAAGTAACCACGAATGGTTCTTGTATCAAGCTTCCTTTCAAGAGGATTATAAATCCTTATTTCAGCTAGGCATCCCCAAACTTGTAGGTGTCTCAAGCTAGGTTTCCTACCCATCCATAATTCATAAAGTGTTACAGGAACTACTTTACTAAGAACGTAGATATATAGATGTCTTTAATGTATACATCCATAAAGATAAAGGTACATTAGTATAACTTAACATACTTCTAACCATATCCATAAGAATACGATTCTGCCTTTTAGCTACACCATTCTGTTGTTGTGTACTGGGCATTGTATACTGTGCAATGCCTCGAATTTGAAGAAACTTTGCAAATGGACTTAGACACTGACCATTCTCATAATATTTACCATAATATTCATCACCTTTATCAAACCTTACTACTTTCACTTTCTATCTAACTGTCTTTCTATCTCACTAATGAACACCTCAAGAATGTCCACTAATTGAGACTTTTCATGTAGTAAATAAAGATAACAATAACATGAATAGTCATCAATAAAGGTGATAAAATACTTTTCACCATCCCTAGATGGAACAAGAAATGAACCACATATATCAATGTGTATTAATTCAAGTTAATCCGTACTTCTTGTGGCTAAACTCTTAGATATGTATTTAGTTTGCTTGCCTTTAATGTAATCCACACACACATCCCAATCTATAAAATTTATTTGAGGTAAGATTTCACTTTTCACTGACCTCTTCACCCTTTGTCTAGATATATGACCTAACCTTTGATGCCACAAGTAAGCAGCGTGTTTATTATGTGCATTACATTTATTACCAATATTGTGTTCAACATGAAACAGGGATTCATAATAATTAATATTAAGGTTAAAACGATATAAACCATCCATTAATGTACCAGAACCATAATAATACTATCGTTTACGTAAAGAAAAAACATTGTTTTCTATATTGAAATTAAAAACTATCTTATCTAACTTACTAACGAAAACTAAATTTCTAACATATTTAGGAACATAAAGACACTTTTCAAGATCTAGACTACAACCAGTGTCTAAAACCAATATGTACGTCCTAATTCTTTCTATTCCTGCTTTCATTATGTTACCCATATACAGGAACTCTTCAGTTCCATTTATGGTTTGGATTGAAAGGAATATCTATCAAATATGTGACATATGAGTAGTTGCACCTGAATCTAACCACTAGGTATTATTGGGCACCTCAATACAATTTGATTCAAAACATAATGAAACATAGTACCTACCTTTATTTTTGAACCAATCCTTTCACTTAGGGTAATCTTTCTTGAGGTGACCAGCTTTCTTATAGAAGAAACAGCGTTGCTCATTACGTATTTGGCCCTCATTAACCTTAATTGGGGCTTTGTCCTTCTTGTTCTTCTTTCCTAGATTTGCCTTTCTGTTACTAGCTTCATTGTGTACTATAAGATGAACCGATTGTTCCTTCATTTTCTTTAATCTCCCTTCCTTTTATAGCAACATGGCCTTGATTTCTTGAAAGTTCTATTTCTCCTTAAGAGTGTTGTTATTCACTTGAAACTGACCAAATTTAGGAGGAAGTGAGTTGATGATGAACAGTACTAGGAAGGATTCACTCACATCTATGCCCATTGATTTCAGTTTTGTAGGCAGATTTGACATGCTTGTTACATGATCATAGATAGGTCAAGACTAATAAAACTTCTTGGTCGTCAATTCACTCTTCAAGTTTCCTATAATAGACTTGTCAACTATGTCTAATTCCAAGTATTCATTGATTTTCATCATGAATTCCCTTGCATTGTCCGTATTGGGCATTGATGACTTGACATTTTCAGCCATTTTCATCCGCATCAAGTTTAAACTCGACCTATTAGATTTTCCCAAGCCTCAAAATATATCTTTTCGATTTGTGTACTAGTCTCAGTAATGGTTGCAAGATTCTCAACAACTAATCTCAAGTCCTTATCCATAATACCCAACTGAAATTGGATTTGCTCAAACCAATCAACATAGTTTAGCCCATTGAACTTGATTAAACCATTGCCCATGACTAACAAATTATTAGAAACTGCAAACGTAAAAAGAAACCCATACATTAATGCTTTGAGTACAATTAATAGATTTAGACAATAATAAACTTTTATATATATAAGTTCACCTTTGGGTAATACTTAAATACATATCCTTAATCCATAATAATGCTAACAATATATATATTCACACTTTAATAGACAGTCAATCATACTTAAGTTAGTATACACGTTATCTTTGGATATACAAACATATTTACCAAGTATGTTGATAAATCTCTTTAATGTTATTAATTATAAGCAATGATATACCTTTGGGTGATCTCCTGGTATTGTAATTAATAACCTCAATTATTCCGTTCATCTTTTATGTCATTTATTAGCATCATATAATATGAACAATTGAAAGAAAGCATAATTAAATGTTTAAATATCTTTTCAAGTAAAGTAACTTTGGTGACTAACAAGCTTTCTATATAGTAAACATTTAATTAAGTAAGTATGAATAAATTTGAAAATTTACTATACTGTTGAAAGATTACTATGTAAATTCCAAAATTAACAAGCTTTAACATGCATATTCATTTATTACCAAGACCAAAACGTAATTGGTAGCATGCATATTCACCCTTTTTGACTTTTCAACATAAAATGTCCACATGTTTCAACCCTAAAATCATTTTGTAAAGTTTAAAAAAATTTAAGGACTATCAAGAGGTCCACAAGTAAATGCATCTTGGAGAAGGCATGTGCATGCGATATAAAAACGCACAATAAAGACTTAAGAATAAGTCTCAACACATTGTCATACTCATACATAAGCATTTCCTTACAATGTCATCTCTCTCTATCTATTCTCTCCTATTACATGAACATAAAAGATAGAATAGGTGGAACCTAAGAAACATCAGCCCTCAACCCATGAAACTCACAAATGAGTTTGACTGTTATGCTTTACAACATTTGAAGCCTTCCATGGTAGGCTCCACTTACATGGAATCATGTTTTTTTAGATCTTTTAATCCAAACAGTTTATTCTTTACAACTACAAACCTAAAGCTTTTCAATGTTAGGCTATATGAAATATAAGATAATTGACTTTTCTTTAACCTTTTGTTTTCCAGAATTCATGCAAATTGTAGTAAACAATAAATGCAAACACAAATAGAAAGCCTTTGATGGTGGGCTTTTTTCTTAAATTAATAGAAGTGAACATCAAAAGTATCAACTAAGACCTTGGTGATAAGAGGGAGATCATTAAAGCAAACAAATGTGCGTGGCAATAATAAATTTATAGCTTTTTGTTATGTGCACTCATCGAATGGATAGGTATCAATAATTCTGTCAAAACTTGGTCTGTTATTAAAACAAACATTGACCTTTACAAATTGAAAAATTCAGGCAACCACAAATCCAAACTCTCACAATCATGTTAACCTTTTCTCGATAACCCAAAGACCTTTTTCTTTACAACAGAGGCTAGATACGTTATTTCTAACCCTATAACAGTTTTTGCAGGGGTGTTGGGTTCTTTTTATTCATTCAGTTTCTCAAGATTGAGAGTATTCTATAACCTTAAGCAATATTAATTGCTATCATGAATCCTAGGGTTAACTTTAATGCAAATCAAAGTTTCATAATCATGCTTTGATACCATATGTAAATTTAATCTTTAATATTCTAAACAATATTTCAAGTCTAAAATTCTCCCAAGATCATCTATAACACAATTGATTAAACCATTCAATATGATTCATACTATAATATAGAGAGAAAGAAATACTAACCTTGATTCATGTTTAATATGTGTCTTCAATAATAAATCTTTGATCCTTTGGTTGCAAACACCTTCTCTAGGTATAAGATTTGTCCACTCTCTCCTTCTGCTTTTCTTTGTTCTTTTACGATGGTGCAAGAATGTACGTTTCTCTTTTGGTAACTATTAACTTGAATGAAGTAAAAGGAAAGGGTTCTTTAATTATAATAAAACCCTAGTGATTCTAATATTCTTTACAAACCCAATAACCATTATCTTGAGCCACCTTATATTAAAATCAATCCAAGTAATATGGGTCACACCTTTGTGATTATTAAATTAATCGAACACTATTCAGTAATATTCTGCTCAGTTCGACCCTTATTCAAACGTGTTGTCTCTACCAGAAGATCACTTGATTAGGTTATTACTCTAGGGTCTTAAACCTAAGATGGAGTTAAACAGTTAAGATGTTGGAGCCAATTTTAGTACAATAGGCATATGTGTTAGTACAAAGATAAAAAGTCATGATGTTGATGAAGAGTGGTGCAACTTCATTTAGGGGGAAATTAAAGACGCCAAGCGGAGGGGAAAACAACAACTCTATTCCGAGAATCCATCAAGGTACAAACAAGGAAACTCTCTAGTAGATGGATTGCTCCCTACCCACTAACGTAGATTTAATAATAAGATGTCAAATTTCTTTGATGGAACTTAAGAAATGGAGGAAGAATGGGTGATTGAGGAGTACATAGAGCCTTCTTCCCTGCAGGCAATGGTAGATATGGATGGAGAGTGGAAATTCAAGCAAATGAAGTGTTAGACCCCGAATTTTTTTTGGAAGTTAGAATTATTAAATAAAATTAAATGAGAAATTGGTGGTGATTTATTCTTGTGCAAAGAAAGGAATTCTTGAATTTAAAATGATTTATACAAGATTAAGGTAGTAAATGTAGTAAGTTGACGAAGAGTGGTTATTAATTTTGGTTTTTGATGATTATGAGATTCTTGAGTAAACTTGAATGTTTAAGGGTACTAGGAAATTTATGATGAATAAGTTGGTAGATAATGTGTGACTGAACCGAAGTCGAGGCATCACTCCCATTTGTTTTTTTATTATTTTGAAGCTAAATTTTGTAAACAAAGCTTTAATTACATTTTTTAGCAAACTTTACTGTTCATGTGGTTCTTTTGGAATTTGAATTTCAGAGACTTTATTGTATTAGGGCTAGAAATGCCCACTAAAGCTTTGTAAGAATTCATATTTTGATATTAATGAAAGATATTCAACTTTTATTTGTGTCTGTCGATGTTTGTTCCAAAAAGTCACTTGGTATGTTGTTGCAAATTTTCCATAAGGATAGGTTTTGCGTGTACTGATTTTGAGACAGATTTTGGACTGATGTGGATGGAATGGGATCAAGTGGCCTTTTTTAAAGTTATAAAGGAGTTTCATAGCTTTCCAACGATGTATAATGTGCTATTTTTGGATATGGTACTTGAAAGATATGAATTGTTGAAGTTGAGTGCAGTTGCTGTCAAAAATAACAAATCCTTTGCATTGTTTTGTAAATGTTCATAGGGTAGGTTTATCTATGCTGTGCTTTGAGGCAAATTCTAGACTGTGTTAGGCTAAATTGGGTTAAGTAGCCTTCTTGAATGTTGTAGAAGAAATTCATAGCTTTCCAATGAGGTATAGCATGCCATTTTTGAATGTGGGAATTGGAAGATGTGAATTTTTGAAGTTTGAATGTTGTCTAGGAAAGAAATTTCGGGACAGAAACTTTGATTGGAATTTTGACCCTCATAGAGGTGGAAATTGTTCTTGGAGTCTTCATGAAAGTTGTAGGTTATGTTTTTATCTTTCCATTGATATAAAGTATGGAATTTTTGGACAAGGGAGTGAAAAGTTATAAGGTTTGGAAGTTCTGATGTTGTTTAGGGTGACATTGATCAGACAACCACTTTGAGGTAGATTTTGACTCCTTTAGAGGCTGAATTGGTTTCTAAGTTCTTCATAAAAGTTGTAGAGCTTCCTTTTATCTTTCCATTGATACCAAGTTCGTAAAATTTGGAGTTGTGAGTCTCGTGCGCGCGTTTGTGCGCTCGCACGGCCGCGTCGAGGCTGATTTTTGATTTTTCGCCGATTCTGACCTCTCTTCACTCTTTTGGCCATAAATTTTTCGTCCGACCTCCGATTAATCTGATTTTTGAAGCGTTTAATTTCTAGGACATCCCTCTATCTCTCGATGAAAATTTATGATTTTTAAGATAAATTTTAAAAAGATTGATTGAATCAAAGTGAGAGGATCGGTTAAAAGAGTATGAGTTGGATATTTTTCTGAACATGTTTCAGTTTTTTGGTGATATCATGATCTGTACAGATATGAATGAGGCGATTCTTATTCCTAATTAAACTAGAGACATGGAGCTACAAGCTATCTGAAGGAATCGAATGTCAATTTAGCCCCTAAGATTTTCAATTTTTAAAGCGAAGTTGGTGATAGTTTTCAGTCTCGGATTAGTATGAGCCAAAAGTGTTTTGGCCATAACTTTTAAATTACTGAACCAAATTAAATAATTTTGGTGTCATTGAAAAATTGAGACAATGA
>JANKYE010000001.1:17992293-18003742 GCA_032467995.1 Erythroxylum dillonii | reverse complement strand
ATTCATTTATACCTTTCATTTATTTCAAGAAATCATACTATATATCCTCATTTAATTTCATTTAATAAATCAAATCTTCAAAAAAAGTTCGGGATCCAACAATAACAACGTTTACCTTCATGTTATTTGGCGTTTGGTCGATGTGGAAGAACTATTCACAATGGTACACCCATAATTTGATGTTGTCACCATCAAACGTCAGAAACTTGATCCTACCCAACCTAGCGGATCCCTCGTTTCCTCCTTATTCAGTTGTGCCTGGGCCGCCTTCCATGTAGGACCTAAAATGCTATTGCCCTCCCTTTGTTTCGACTCTTACGGTGAACTGAAAGACCGTAATTCACCCATATCTCGTTCCAACTTCTCGGTCCTTTTGCACTTCCGATAGTACCTTCCCACTTCGCTCCTACAACTCCCGTAGCAATCTTTCCTATCGACCTTAAGCTTCTATGAGTCCTTTCAAGGTCTCCTCCAACCTATGAAACTCCGCACCTTGTGTTCCTTCAGCCATGAGTGAGTCCCAGATTCGTCCACTCTAATACCAAATGTTACGTTTAAAAAAATGTGTGCAGTTGCCAGACAATGATTACGAATGTTCGGCACTGACATAGTAGAGAATAGAGGGAGAAGATTACAAAAACAAGAATCAACAGAGAGAAGAGAATATTTCCATAACAACCAACATGTCGTATAATGCTGAAAACGTACGAATATATTGTCCCCTATTACAGAAATTTTTAATTCCTTATTCCCACGTACATTGTATGTTCCCTACTATTATTGTAAAACGTTGCGCATCACCTACTATGTCTCCTGTTCTTTGTCTTTCCCCTATTAGTTTTCGCCGTCTAAATTAAGATAACATACGGTCATGGGTTTTGGTTCCTGGTGGAGGTTAGTTGCTTCCGTTGTCTAAACAACTCAGCTGATTTTTCTTTTTTGTAGAGCATTGTTTATTCACTTTCAATTTGTGGGTGAGGTTCTTGTTTCCATTACTCGAGAGTTTTTTGTTGTAAATTTGGTTTTTTGTGCTTCTTTTACACATTGAGCAAAGTAATCGAACTGGGGATTTTGTTTTTTCTAGCTTGTAATTTACTAGTTCTTTGCTATTTAACAATTTTGTTTCTTTCAGGTGGGATATTTTGTCTATGGATTTGCAAGATTCTTCTTTAGACTTCTATTCTTGACAAGAGGAATCAGCTTTATATGGGGGTATTGATTGCGAGGCGGCTTCTCTCAATGTGAGGGCATGCTGAAAGATTTAGCATGCCTTCTCCTCCAAAACAAATAATGGCTACTGGTGGAGCATCCACAAATAAAAGCATTTTGAGAGTTGTTGCATCAATCTTTTGCTGTGATGTGTACACTGTACAACGATCTGGTAAGGAGTTCTATTCAAATCTTTGAGAACTCTAATCTCTACTCTCCAATGCATGCCTCCAAAATGCGTAGAATAGATAAACTTTGATCAGTATCTCATTGTTTTTGGTCTTAATTCTAGATTCTGCTTCGCTTGGAGGTGCATTGAGCAGCTCATGGATGGGTTTGGAGTAAAAAGGGAAGTTTTGTTCCCATAGCGAGTTTGTACAAGGGAAAGAATACTTCACTCAGTAGCAAGCTTGTAGTTAGTGGTTGGGACCAACAATTGGTTTCCAATTATTCTGTATTGATGAAGAAGAGGATGGAATTAGAAAATCGACTTGGACAAAAGCTTGGACGATACTAGCAAATTTGTCAAAGTAAATTTGAATATAATTTCATTGGAGTTTTATTTATTATAAAACCATGTAATATGGTACAAGAGTTGATTTGATTGTGAAATAATGAAGCAAAATAACAAAAATAACATGAGAAACAATTTATTAAGAAATAATCTACATGCATAAATAATTTTATTATAAAATAAAATGTAGTTAAAATTAATAAAAATGCTTTTATTTTTATGTTGCCAAATAGTCTATTGTATGAAGCTCTTTCAAAAAAGTTATTTTTTTAATTAATAGTCAAACAGTCAACTAGCTTATCAAAAAAGCTCTTCTCATAAAAGCTCTATTGACCAAAACTCTACTAATAAAAGCTCTACTGATATAACTCATCCAAATAGGCACGATAATTTCATTTTATTATAAACCTATCTCTTAAACGATACAATAATATTATATTTCATTCCTTTTATTTAATAAACTTTCGAGTAGCCTAAATCACGAGGCATTTTCTTCATTAATTATTTTTCTTAAAACGTAGTAAGCTATCGACTATCGTGCATTCTCCTAATGGAGAATATTATAACACACAACATTATGTCTAAAATCAAAGTTAGGCTTTTCTCTACCAAATCCTCTGTTATAGTTACTTTGTTCCATTAAGTTTCATCTATATATTTATGTGGGATCCACACAAATATGTGGATAAGATTTAACAGAACATAATAGGAATACTATAACCGAAACAGGAGATCTGATCCCTTCCATAATCTTTAGTTTAAGAAGTCATAATTTCTAGTTATGAGATTGCAATTAACATAAAATTTTTAATCACTAATATAAATCAATCAAGTCTAACATATTTAGTGTACAAAGCTTCCTGCTTTGTGGAATTCTGAAGATGGTCAAATTAGCTTGTAAATTATTGCACGTATTGATATTTTATTTCATAAATATTTTAAAAAATCTATTACTAGGAGGAAGTCACTTTTCTCTTTAAAAAAAGTTACTAACAAACACTGTCTATTAAGATCAATTTAAATAAAATAATATCATTTTAATCTAAATTTAATTAGTGTTAGATTATTTAAACTCAATTGGGCCACACCCGAGTAAGCATCACCGGTTAGCGTGTGGAAGGAAAGCGGTTGAGGAGAAATTTACACCACTGAAGCTGAGATTGGTACTGAAATTCTGTGCGCTTTTATGCCTTTCTCATAATAAAAAACGCAACTTACTTCTTCCTTGTGAACAAACCAAGGCCTTTATAGCTGTCCGATATATGGTTTCTTATTCTGTTGGTTTTCATACAGATTATAGCCGAAGATCCATTGACGTACGATGATACATTATCTGAACCAAATGGAAGTGATTCTTGACTCTGATGCCAGAATACTTTAAGCGCCAACAAAATGTTGGAAGCGTTGGGGATTGCATCTCATTTTGTGTGCACCAAATCCACAGTGAGTTGATAAAGAGTACCTTGCCCTAGTTTCTCGTTTGTAACTCAAATGAAAATTCTTGCACATGCTTGCCTTCCATTCACTCCGCCTTTCTTGTTCCTTGTGTAGCTTAGCAAAGAACCGTAGACTTTGAGCAATTACAATGATTTATAGTTTTATAACTTGACAATGCCTAAGTACAACTGTACTGCTTTGCTTAAAACCTGAAAGTTCCATTGAAAATTGACCTTTAGAGCTGATTACATTAAGGGAGTTTTCAAGTACTTGTCCCGAACAACAGACACAAAAACATCATCGAACTATTCCATACTTACATAATGCGGAATTCAGCAAACACACGTGCAGCAGCTGATTCTCTTGCTTCATGGGGACGAAGAGACACATCACCGTCAATAGAAAGCTCAAAATTCATCCTTTTCAAACTTACTTTTGCTTGGAATCCACCTTCAAGATGGAAATGAAACTCATTCTGCTGAATATAAATATGATTTATATTAAAAAAAACTATTTCATATCATAATTTATGTTGATCTTACCATCCACTGAGGATACATGATATGTTAATATCCAATTCTTCTTGACGCATAAATTATCCAACTCCTGTTGAATGAACAGTTATGTGAGCAGCAAATTTTGATAAAGAATTGATTTTCAGTTTTGTTACAATCATTGTGCACATTTGTACTACAGAAAGCAACCCAATAACATAGTCAAAGACACCACAGTACTTCATTATCATATTCTAAATTTCCTCTTTGTCTAGCAAAGCTCAAGATGAAGAACCAAAGTTCTGGAGAAGACATGTAGGGGAAGAAATGCATCATGCTGCGGTAATTTCCAGCTTACATGAACATCAATGTATTAGTAGCAGGAGCCCTTATGCGAGGACTGCCCAGGATAGTCAATATATTTTAATACACAAGCCATAGAACCATCTTGATGCTCAATAAACAAGTCGTTGAGAAACAATTCAATTTTAAAAAGCATGTTTCTCGGTTAGGCTCAAGACATAATATCACGTATTTTGTCAAACATGCCTCTCATGTGAAGTTCGTAATGCTAAACTGCCTCAAAATCCAAAAATTTTTTAATTAGGTTTTGAACTTGTAACCTAACAGAACAGCTCTAATACTATGTCAAGAAATCATTGCCAAAGATTTGAAAACAACGTTAGGACCTTGAAGGTATTATACAGTTAAAAGTCAAGGTAGTAGCACCTAGAAATTTATCGAATCAGGATGATTATTTGACCATATTGATACTAACATGCATCAACAAAAAGAAATGTTGTTTAGAAATAGATCTGAAAACAAACTTGCCTGACATGGATTTAGGACTTTGGCTACACTGTCCTGAAATGTTTTTCTCTTAATGCAATTACGTGAACATTGGTCCCCAAAATGAGGAGGGCATTGTCCCTTGAGGCCTTGTGAACATGAATCGATGTGATCTACGGAAGACTCTATCATCAAAGCCAAATTACTTTCACCGCCTATTGGATGCCAGGACCAAACAGAAGATTGTAAGTTCAAAAATTTTAAACCTTGCTTGAACTCCAAAAATGAAACAGTACAAAAGGTGAATCCATTCCATGAATTTCAGAGTAACTGAAAATATGCACTTAACTCTGCTGTGGATGTGAATAAAAACCAGTAAACTGGTGGCCAACCCAATAAATACTGGTTTAAGAAAAACAACATTAAGTTATTGATTTGTTTATATCCCACAATCTTTCAATCCTTTAACTACCTGCATTATAATAAATCCATTACTTCTGATTTAAGCCAATAAGTCTTATAAGTCCCTAAACAATTGAATAACATTCAGAATTTGATCCACACTTGAATTTTCGAAGTCCAACTACAGAATATCACCATGAAGAACCATTGGGACAGATAACATGATCAGATCTTGACCCACACTTCAAGTTTAGAAGTCCAACTAGAGAACATGACCAAGAAGGACCACTGGGAAAGATAAAATGATTCCAAACTCAATATAATCGACCATACCATTCAAAATTTTCTGGATACTGTCATCACACTGAGCAATCTGATCTTCTATTTCTCTACGTTGAGAAGACTGCAAAAACAACCAAAGATCTAACATGAAACTTTCCACAGCAATAAAGTTGCAAAGGAAAATTTTTTATTTGTGAAAGTCAACCTTTTAGCTAATAAAACAAATGGCAGACTATAAATAAATTCCCATTCACTTTCTACAACGCTCCAAAGCATTGGTTTGTCACTGGCCATGGATCTAAATGGAGACCTCATATAGTAATGGAGATGATCACCAAACTTGGTAAGAGTTGCGTAACAACCCATACACAACATCATGCTATAACATTTTTCCCCAATCGAACAAAGTATACACCTGTGTGTGCCATTGCATGTATACCTTTTGCTCTTATAAGTTTTCTTCTTTTTTTTCAAAAGCTGCTAGAATATAGGGAATTGTAAGTTGGTAGAATGAATCTCCAGAATTGTATATAATGTAGGGAATTACATACCAATTTATCTCTTCTGCTTAAAATAGATCTAAGTGCAGATTGTATCATTTCCTTATCATTTGAAGCAGTGATGGTAGGCATTTTGTCAAGATCATCGGAGTTGGTAGTATCTGGAGCATAATCACTTAAAGGCAACACCCCTTGATCTGAAAGGATGTTGTTGCACCTCTTTTTTCCAATGGTCACATTCCTGTCTTTGTTTTGGGATATTCTCCAGCTACTCCTTGAGTAGAACATCTCAATCTGCATGTCCATGGTAGACGTAGCAAATCAAATGAGGTGATCTTAGATGGAGATTCTTACCATCAGCAACACAGTAAAAGCTCTCATTTTGTAATAATAAATTATGCATTTACTCAAAAATTGTAGACCTTGAATACATCAGAGATTCCTGTGGCTTAATGATCAGTCCACAATCTATTCATTCTAAGTATCAAAGTGAATGAAATCCATGTATCCATTCCCTTAATTGCTCCATGTTTCTAACTCCTATGTTTAGAAAGCTGCAATGTGGTTAGCATAGATGGAGTGATGTAGTCCAGCATAGTCTTCTAGAAAAGACAGGTAATCTGGGATAATCTAATAGACTCATAGAATTCTAATGTTAACTATATTTGTTTGTGTGAATTCACAAATGGAAGGAGCTTAACTTGCCAAAGTTAGGATGGAGTAGGAGAATCTATACCTCATGACCACTAGATGAAGCTTCTAAACATCTCTCCGCTGACGTCTTTTGGTGGAAATTATCAGGCTGGACTGTACTGGCATTAGTTGTCAGTTCTTCTTCCTTTGTAGTGTGAACCACATTGGATGCTTTCATTTCCACAGAACAGGACCTTCCAAAACCACTGGATGAATCAACTATGCAATTGGTATCCTGCTCTTTTGAATGTAAATCTGTATCAGTGCAGCCAGGTCCAATATCATCATTCTGCTTTACCGAATGTAAAGAAGCATCTGCCTCGTTTTCTGAATGTCCAGTATTTTCACTATGCTCTGACAAACCACCACCACCTGTACTTACCATTATGCTAGCATTCACATGAGATGGGTTTTCTCTTTTTCCAGGACTACTTAAGTTTGTGGTTACCAATTCCACTCTTGGAATTTCCAAATAGCTTGAAAGTCCTTTCCTGTTACAAACACAGGGTAACAAATTACATTAGTCTTGTAACCCAACCCTGGACCAAAACCAATGTATCCTAAACCTAAACAACAGATTTAACAAAATAACCATATGAACAGCTGCTTACATAACCACAGTTTCTGGAAACAAACTGGGAAATAAAAACTAAAATTGCAATACCATCAATATTGGTTTTAAAATCCAATTGGAAATCATAATGTCCACAGCATTTGGATATCAGAAAACAGAGTTTGGCATAAACTCTTAGCTGGAATAAAATCAAATATTGATCCAAGAACAAATAAACGACAATACCATTATTTTGTAAAATGTCAAGTTTATGTATCTACCAATTCTATCTTTGATGAACCTGAACACATAAAGCCTGGGCTTTTCTGCATAGTGTAACACATAGAGCACAATATATTTCGAACTTACGCACTTGGAAAGCCAGCCCGACAGAATCCCAGCATAAGGAAGCAGGTGAGAGTATTCAACAACTGAAGTATGTGTCCAATGGTGAGTACTCTTTAAGAACATAGGGCCCTGCAAGCTATTCACAACAAAGAAAAGATGTTTCATTTGAATTATTTTTCTAAAGTGGGCAAATTTAATTTAGGTGGCGCACTATATGCCTTATTTTTAGCAAAACCAACTCAGACTAATTTTACAAGAGGTACATTCTTAGCTGAAAGCTTTATGAGTTGTGATCCATCCTGAAAATATCACGCATACATTCTCTATTCAAATCAAAGTGAAATGTGACTGGTCTAGTAACTGTCTTCATCATCTAGTCAATATCAGGTGTAGCATTGACAAACAAGTCTTCTTCATGTATTCATTACCAGAACATCTTTCATTAATAATGATTGGTTGCGATGTAATGGAAGAATGCAAGAGAAGAAAAAGAAAAGTTACAACCATAAGCAAACCTAACGATGGCTCTATTAATGGGAACTTGAATAGCCTGACTATTGTTTGGTTCGATACACTGAATTATGTAGAAGCGAGTAGCTGCCTTTTCCTTGCTTATGGAATATACAGTATAGCTCTCCAAGAGTACAAGGTCACTTTCATTAATACCTGTTTCACATGGAAGAGTCAGTTAAAAAAAGTTCCAAAAGGAATATACTAGTAAACCAAAGCTTTTAACTATTCCACTAAGAGGTGCAATCACCTCAAAATCTGGGATACTAAAATACAAGTAATCAAACCAGAAGAAGTCAACATGACACTGTCTTCATCAATTACAATTTTAGAATGTTAAATGCAATTTTTTTATTTGAAGCACATAAGTTGCTATCATACCTGTTGTTTCCTTGATAGCAGAACATGCAAGTTGGTTAAGGCCAGCTTCATCTGTGCTCAATTCACATCTCGATGTTCTTTTAATAATTCGTTTCTTTTTGTCTACATGTTCTACATCGTTAACAGGTTTAGATCTGTCAGTTGAAAAACCCACATCCCTTTCAATCACTGACCAAATCCCATGGGTAATGGAACCAAATTGCAACAGGCAATTCTCTTTTTTGGAGTCTACTAGAAAAACTGCAACCTTGGTAACTGGCCATCCCACTGTCTTCGGTATATTTTCTGATGCGTCTAAAACTTTAGATACCTCACATGCATTCATTATGTGCTTTTCAGTCAAAGAAAGCTGCTTTTCTGGGTCATTCAATTCTGTGTCATTAGAGCGCATGAATCTCATATGTGCCAATAGAGTAGGTCTCAGAATCACAGTTAACTTGCAGAAGTTTTCAAAGCTTAGATATTCTAGCTTCAGATGTTGTTTCCTATAGTAGTAGTTGTACAGTAATACAACTGCATAAACCTGAACAAAATCAGTTGCAACGGAAAAATGGAAGATTAGAGTTTAAAACTTCTTAATGACATTCCCAAAGGATAAAAAAGAAAGTCAGCAATGTGACCTGAACTCTGAATATTTATAAGTCTTTGGACTTGTAAATAAAATAGTAATCAGAAAAGGACAAGCAAACTGGTCCCTTAAAGTCTTTGAACTGTTTAAAGATGAGCAAATCCAATCTACTTTTGATGAAGAAACAACTTAAAAGCTAAAATTTCTTACTTGTATTATCAATTGTATCGGTAATTAGATACGCAGCATCCTCAACTGACCACTTATATTGAAATTTCTGAACTCCTAACATGTTAAAGTTACATAGAAAAGAGAAATAGAAGACACATACAGGGCCTTCAGACAAAACGTGTATTTTAGGTATTTGAGAAAAAGTACAATGTTTCTGCACCCAATAACACTAGTAAAACAAATGAAGTTGACGCAGAATTCTAGAAAAGGACATTTTAGGAAAAAATCAACCCAGCCTAATTTCCTTCATAAACGATCTTGCATCCAAAACAAAACCCACAATTGGTCAATGGGGAAAAATCACACAGGTCAACATATATGTTTGTTTGGGACTTTCCCAGATCCAAGATGTGAGGTAACAGAATGCTCCCAACAATTAACTTCAATGATGAATTTGAAATAACCGTACTTTTGCATAAGACTTGCAATTTCTTAGCTAAGAGTGGACCATACAAAGTAAATAGAACCTGTTTTGAAACTGATTCCTGATCAAGCTGTGATGGGATGTCCTTGGCAGAGTATCTTTGGAGTAGCTTTGGATCAACCAGATAGGCTAACAATGCAGCAATAGCATCCTCAGTTGGACATATATCTGATGCATCCATAACCTCTTGCCTACCAGGGACAGATTGCCCTTAAACTAACGAACAGAACATCATCATCAAGATTTCGGGTCTTCAGTTTATAAAAAATCGGAAAAATAGAGTAAAACTTGAAAAGAAAAACCCTAGAATTGGTTAAACTATAAATACATACCTAAGAATCAATCTGCAGACAATAGTTAAATCTATTCACAACTTCCTAATTTAAAAAGCTTAAAAACCCTAATTATTTAATTACAGAAACGACTAAAAAGTACAATGTTCATTCTCTTTCAAAATATTTGGGAACTCTTTACAGAAACTACCAACATCACAAGGATGGTAAAGTTGTTTCCTGCATCATTTTGGCAGAGTAATCCTACTTCCAGTTAACAATCGGTCAATCTAAAGAATTATCTACAAAAAAGAACAATCCTTTTTTACTTTTTAACCTCTTTCGCTCTCTCCCTCTAACACATGCAAGGGCAACATTCTTCTCAATGAGTCATCTTCCTCAAGATGCAAGTTAAAAGAAGAGGACCGGAAAACAACAGCATTAAAAATATTCAAGGTTTAAATAAAACAAAAGTACTATGCATGTTGATCAAGTAAGTGCCTTTAAATGAAATTATTGGTCAACAACTGAGAGAAAACAAACCCCAAGTGGAGTTTCTTGTTTCAGGCAAAGAAAAAGAGGGCTACATAACACATGTAAGTATAGCATAGAGTCCTTAACTTACCATACAAAACCAAAAAAGTTTGCATGTGTACTCTCGGTGTTAAAAGGGTCCAAAACTGTTTGGAGAGAGAAAGGTAGCTGAAAACAGCAATGAAGTTTGCATGTGTACTCTCTGTGTTAATAGTCCTAAAACTGTTTCGAGCGAGAAAGTTAGAACTTTCGGAGGCACGCTCATGTAGCCATGGTACGGATACTATACCCTACCGGTTGGAAAATGAAACGGTATTCGTTCTATCGATATTGACCTTAAATACTAGTTGGTACCAGTATTTTTTAGCTGGCACTGGTTAGTACTAATAATACAGGGACATAATGGTCAGTACCGTGAAATTTGAAAAGATGGAGGACCAATTTGTAAATATTAAAAATTTAATCCTAAAAATCCCCCTTGCCAACTCTGCGCTCTCACCCTACGTTTGGTTCCTGTCCCTGGGGACAGGGATAGGAGACAAGACATGAAAATCGGGTCTCCAAGGGTGTTTGGTTGCTGTCTCCACCGTCCTGTCAATCGTCCCCGAATAACAGGGACACGTTTTTTTGTCCCTCCCAAAAAGGGAGGACAGGGACAACGTGTCCCTGTCTCCGCAACATATCAAGCAACACTTGACACAATTGCTCCAACTCCTTCGTCCTAGGTTGCCCCCGACTCCTTCGGCTCTCTGTCCCCGACTGCTGTTCGTCTGTCTTGGATCAAGTTACTCTCCTTAGTCGCAACCTTTCTCTATTCTTTTCTAAACTCGTCCTCCCAGGCGTCCCTCTCGCACGCTCCTCTTCTTCCCCAAAACGTTGAATTGACAAGGTCGAGTAAGTTTTTGATGACCCTTTTGTGGAACAATGTTGTCTTTGCAGAACTCTCTTATGTCCTTGTTTATGCTTAAATTTTTTTCAGTTTACCTGGAGACCCACTTGTTTACGGATGAAGCTTGCCATGCCCACTGGATTTTTTTAATTGACTTCATGTGTTGGATGTGGTTTCGGGAAGAAGGAGTTTGCTTGATAGGTTTGGGATTTGTACAATGGCAATGTATACTCATCTGTGTAGGGGTTTTTTTGTCTCGTCTTCTGTTCATCTTCTGAACATATATCCCTTGTGCGCTCCTTTTTATCCTGTTCTTGGACAGAGTTGGCAACTTCTCCTAACACAAAGATTTAAAGTTAATTCTCATCTTGATTGATATTGAATTTCTGCATCCACCTGATCTGGAATGTTGCATCTTT
>JANKYE010000001.1:17884099-17899174 GCA_032467995.1 Erythroxylum dillonii | reverse complement strand
AAAATAATAATAACAATTATTATTATTGTTATTCGTGATTAATTTGTAATTTTTCCAACCGGTAATAGTTAATTTTTTCTCTAATACTCTCCATTCATAAATAAAGTATCAATGAATAACATATTTCTTATCATATTAAGGAATAAGGGCATATTCGTCATTTGGAAAACATTATCATTTTGTCCCCAGCAAGCAAACACTTCTGTCCTCGAGACTGAGACAGTTTTCTCTGTTCTGTCCACCATAATTAAACAGCTCACTGTCTCCATTTTTTGTTTCGTTCCGTTTCTGGGGATTCTGTTTTGTTCCGTCTCCAGCTACCAGAGACATCAACCATACGGCCCGTAAAAGACGTAAATTGATGTAGACATCTTTTCTTTTACACAAAAAGTAATGATTAAAACATTGACACGATTGATTAAAAGTAAATTGAATTGAATTGACATATTCAATACTAAAAATTTTGAAAAATTTGAAGGTGTTCAATTTTTTTGATTTAATTAATTTTAATAATTTTATTATTAAATATCAAATGATTTATTAATTAATTGTTTGATTTTTATAAATTAACTAATTTTTATAAACTAGAATAAATCAATTACAATCTCCTTCTTCAATTAAACTTTAATCTCTTCAATAGGTAAAGATAATCTCCTTCTTCAATCATATTTTAAGTTTTTCAATTCTGTTTAATCTTTATTATATACCAATTTTATACCAGTCTAATATTTATTGAATATTTTAACCTTCAAATCTCTTAAATTATCGACTTAATTTTCAATTTATTTTTAAAACATAAAAAAGAATTCAATCAAAAGCTTCGGTGCACAAGGCTTCTTGCTTTGTGAGTGTTAAGGAAGGAACATCAATTATGTACAACCTTCTGTTTGTATATTTCAAAGAGGTTATTTCCGCAATTCGAATTTGTAACCAAGAGGACCACAAATAAAGGAGTAACTTTACGGTTACTTCAAGACTCACCTTAAAAAAGAAAAAGATTTAATAATATTAGAAAAACAACATTCTAAAGTTCCAATGAAGGAAAAAAAATCATTAAAAAAGTTTTAACTATTTACTATCTCAGAGTTAACCTAAAATGAAAATATTGTTAATTATTTTGTATGTTTAATTATATTTTTATAACTAATAATATTAATTGATAGTAAGATATATATGTACACATTTTATAGGTATTAGAAATAGTGTTACAAAATAAATATTAAGATGTATAATATTTTACTTATAGTGTAGAAATTTAAAATAACTCTCTTTTATATATTAATGAAAATTTATTAAATTTTCATGATCAATTTTGCCCATAAAAAACAGAAAAAATATACCAAGGATTTATAATAGAACAACATAATGCTATTATAAACTTGTAGGCCTTACATTTTTAAATTTTTTTTTTTGCTACCAAAGAAAAAATCAAAACACCCTAACTAACCCAGAATTTTGCGGTACAAAACGTCATGAAGGTCGCGAAGGAATGGGACCCTAATGGTCACCGCCAGGTCGTGTAGAATATGCAAGCCCGGCTTGTAAGCTACTGCAAGCGATGCCAGCCGATCGGCACAATGGTTGCCCGTACACGTGTCGGAGTTGCACCTCCCCCTTACATATTTTTACATAATCTCAACCTATATAACTTGTCCTTTTTTAATAAATAAGTTTTAAAAAAATGCAAACAAAGGCTGTACTTGAGTAAGGAACACTAAATCAAAAGGAGGCATTATTTTCATGACTAAATCGCATAGAAACCCACCTTTGAAAACTCTTAAGATAGATTAGTCCCCCGACTAATCTCTCATTCGAGAGAAACAGCCGAACTGCAATTAATAATGGACCCGCCTAGACAGTGTGACTATCACCCGCTCCCGCTTTCCATCACCGCTCCCTCTTTGTAATGTGATTGGCTACAGGAGACTCCCTGTCACTTTGATCCCACTCCTCTCTGGCACCTGATTGACGCGTCACCTTCACATGAGAGCACTCCTGTTACCTGAATACTGATGAGAATATTTTGAATTTTTTTTCTTCTTAAGATGGTAATAATAACATATAAAAACCGAAATGTTAATACAAAGCAAGTGAAGTTCGCGTTTAAGGACAGCTCTTTTTAGTTTCACGTCAAAGAGACAGATAGAGAGAGACAGAGACAGAGAGAGCGAGAGGGAGAGGGAGAGGGAGAGAATTCGATTTCTGATTTCCGAATTTCGAAGAAGGCAAGAGAGGAGCGGTGATTGGTGGATTTCGCTGGCCCGAGCTGGGATCTGATCTGTGAGTTGGCAGTGCGACGAAGGTTGTCTCCTTTAGAAATGCGTTTGTGAGAGTTCTCGTGCTGTTATATTGTGGTTGGGTGAGTTTAATAATGTCGTGAATTTGCTCCGCTTTGATTTGGTTGTTTTCCTGGTGATGTTTTTTGTTGCTTTGAACTTTTGTTTTGTGTTGGTGAAGAGAGTGGTCCGGAGTTAGAAGTGCAAGATCTGATCTTGCTATTATGTTGCTATGGTTTTCATATCCTTGTTTGTCGATTTAGTTTTCTTTTTTTCGATGGTTGGAGATCTGATTTGAATTTTTTTAATTACTCCGTGTCGTGGAAATGGAAATATAGGTAATGAGATGTTGAACTTCGATGAAAGTTGGAAAAAATAATTGCTCATGCGCAGTTAATTTGTTGTGCTTTGATTGGATGTGTAGCTTTGGAGTTTTTTTTTTCCAATTATATTTGGAAGATGGATTTTTTATATGATGGCAAGGCAATGCACTGAAGTACTTCTTTTCCCTTTCTATTTTTTGTTTTTACTTTGAGGTTCAGTTTTGGGAAGGGTGAGTAGTTTCGAGGTTAAACCAATGAAAAAGGGCATGATTGAGTGCAGTGTCTGCCACTCAAAATTACTTTCTCCATCTTCCAGAACTATTTCAAGGGCATATGACCAACATAAGAGCAGGATATCATCAAAGCAACGTGCCCTCAATACCTTCTTGGTTGTTGGTGATTGTATCCTAGTTGGTTTACAGGTAATTATTCATCCAAGTTATGTTCTTGTGTAGATTGCATCTTGTTCAAAGGTGGATGTCTATTATTCTATTGTTATACAGTTTGACTCATGTTTGTAGAAGATACTCTCTGATCATTTGATACATTGTCAATACATTACGTTAAATAGTGTATGAAGGGCAGGTATTTTCCCATTTCGCTTCGAACTCTCTCTTTTAATGGTGCTTTACAAATGACTTCTACAAGTATTTGCCATCCATTGATGCATTCAATCATTTGCCACACAGATCCCATTCAAACTTTAATTCATTATGTAGACCACATTAGGTAGGTAAACATTGGGTTCTTAAAGTTAAGCTTGGGACTCTTCTCATTTAACATTTGAATTACACCCTTTGATAATCTAATAGGCTGCTTTCAGTGACCTGCGCGATATCGCTTATTGTTTTGATATTTCAACTCTTCTCGTTTCTTTTAGTCTTATTCTGAGCGTTGATGCAGAATACCCATGGAAATTAGTTTTTGAAAATTTTATGCATGTTTAGACTCTCTGATCTGTCCAATTTGATTTTTTTGGCAGCCCGTTTTGGTTTATATGTCCAAAGTGGATGGGGGATTCAAGTTCAGTCCAATCAGCGTTAACTTCTTGACAGAGGCGGCAAAAGTGCTTTTTGCTATTGTTATGTTGTTGTTCCAGGTACTGTTGATGGTAGTTCTTCCATGTTCTTGAACGTTCAATGATTTATAAAATATTGCGCATTAAATTTACATACGGCCACATATTTTTTATAATTGAAGGCATTGGCCCCTTAGAAATTGTTTTCAGCTTGCAACTGAATGGGTTGAAACTTAAGCATTGAGATCAGACATTTAGTGCTGAACAGCAGGATCCTCTCCAATTCTCTCTTTGATATTTCTCCTTCCATGAATCATAATTAATTAATGCCTTTTTGAGTTGCTGTCTATTGCAAATTGAAAGTATGCATCTGATTTTATCTTTCTTCCTTTTGGGAAGAAGTCATTTGGTTCTTGAATAGCGGCATATGTTATAATTTTCCATCACAGGGGAAAAGTAGTCTTTTAATTTTTTGTTTCATTTATTATGTACTTGTTTAGTGCTTGCATGCATATTTGCAAGAGTGAGAGCGTTGATATCTGGGGGTTGATTGATAGAGAGTAATAAAGGTTTTATGTTGGGATTAGGATGGAGAATCCTCTAGAAAGTTCAATCTTGAACAGGGAGTTGATGCTATTGTTTGACTTTGTTATTTAACAGGCAAGGCATCAAAAGGTTGGGGAAAAGCCCCTTCTATCAATTTCCACATTTGTACAGGTATATTTGACTGGTTATATATTCATAAGTTGAGCTGAGTTATTTTGGCATACACTTTAGTAGTTAGATTGTTGTTGGTTTGATGACAAAATTCTCCTTAACAATTTATGATTGAAATTTCCTTGATATCTCTCTGAATTTTAATTTCAAAGTTATCATGTGCCAAATTTAGAAACTAGAGTTTGAACTGAAGCTTTGTTCTTAACTAGGCTACATCCTGATTTATAAAGGAAGTATATAGTATCTTATCTTATGTTGACTTAATATTAGTAGGTTTTATGATTAAGATATTCCTATTGTAAGAATCAGAATTAAATCCAGTAGACAACTTCAATTTGTAATTGTTACGTACAATTGAATATTTTTGCGCAGTCCAAACTTGTGATTCTGATTTCTACATTTTCTGCTTTGCAGAAGTTGTTATGAAGTTTGATATATTTTCTCAGTTACCTGAATCATAGCTGTCCGTTGTATGTGGAAAAAAAAAAAAATTTCTGAGCTAGCAACTGTAAAGCATGGATAGCTGACATGCTATGATATTAATTCCACTAACCTACTATTTCTTTGCAGGCAGCTCGTAACAATGTTCTTCTGGCGGTTCCAGCTTTTTTATATGCCATCAATAACTATTTGAAGTTCATCATGCAGGTAGCTTTTGCAGGGTCTTTCAATTTTGTTAGCCTCCTATATCTCAATTTACTCGTATATTGTCCTAATTGCCAAACTCCACTGTAGGAGGCAGATTTGCATTTCAGATGCCAAGTGGTTTTGTGAAAGAGTTAGGAATCTAAGTTGCATAAATATAGGGAAATATGTTTTGAGCTTGCAGGATTTGATATAGATTCGTTGATGAAATTGACTGTAAAAGTGAATTTCTAGGGCAGTGATCAAAACACAAAGCATGGTGGGGGACTCGTGTCCTTCACAATATTTATTGAATGCATCTTATATTACTCAAGTCCAAAGTTAGTTACTATCATGCTTCTCAGCAAGAAATCCAATTTACTTATCCGATAGCACATATCCTAATTGATGAGCTCATGAACACTATAACATACTGAGAGAAATTTAAAAGTTGATATATTCTATTGATACACTGAAAAGAGGAGTGGTGTCTCTACATATTTATTACACTTATGAAGGAAATGATATTGAAGATGACCAATTTTGTGATTAAGTCAGGAAAAGTTCAAATCTCTTCTGTGACTATGAAAATGCCGGTAACATAATAGAACAGTTGGATCACATACTTAGACATTATTCTGGAGCTTCTTCCATTTCCTTTTTAAGAAGTAAAATTATTTTTAAATGAGCCTGCACCAACATTATAGCACATTAAGCAACTAATGGTCATTTGGAATCTGGTCTCTTGGAAAGATCATGGACCTGGAGGTTTTTAACATCACAACATGTTAACTAAATGGTTATCTTTCTCTCGTCATTCAATACTTGTGTGTTTAATTTATGTGGATATGCAATTTGTATCTCAAGATTGATTCAGAATCGGGATTGAATCAATTCTTGGGCTCCTAAATATTCCTGGTGCATTCCTCATTTTTGAACCTGTGCCTGTTGTTTGCCCAAAGTTAACTTTCCATAACATTCCATGCTCTCTTCATTTGTGGTTAGCTGCAGCAAATGAGAATTTGATGTTTGGTTGGATTTACTTATATGTAATTGTTTATTTGGCAGTTGTACTTCAATCCTGCAACTGTAAAGATGCTGAGCAATCTGAAGGTACTTTCTTGTTCTGATCTTGAGGAAAGGAGTTCAATTCTGTCTGATGTGATAGGGTGAGAGTTAGTAGGTCACCATAAAATCCAGCCAAAAGCTACCATCTCACTCTGTTATATAATAAAATATCCCATTCTCTGATACGCACTCTGGAGTTTCATAGACATGCATATCCTTTTCTTTTCTTTTTGTGAATTTTTCTGAAGTTTGCATATGAAATTAAAATGCAGGTTTTGGTAATTGCTATTTTACTAAAGATAATAATGAGGCGGCGATTTTCTGTTATTCAGGTGAGTTCCGTCTTCTTATTGATATTCTTACAGTTAGTTGATGAAGAGCTTAATATCCAAGCTTTATTGACTTGAGTATGCATCTTTAGATAACATGTCAAATTGTTGTGATTTTGTGAACAGTGGGAAGCTCTTGCATTATTGCTTATTGGCATTAGTGTAAATCAACTGCGTTCTTTACCTGAAGGTACTACCACTATGGGACTTCCAGTCGCAACGGGTGCATATATCTACACTTTGATCTTTGTAAGTGATCTGAAAAACTACAGGGAAATTGTGACTGTATACTTGTTTAGCACCTTAAGAGGATGCTATCAAAGCAGTTTGGACATAAACACTGGACACTCACTTTAGGAAAATTTCAGGTAACTGTGCCTTCTCTGGCCTCTGTCTATAATGAGTATGCTCTGAAGAGTCAATATGAGACGAGCATATATCTGCAGGTAATCTGTTAAGGTTAAGCACTTCAATTTCCTTTTGAACCAAAGAATTGATCACCAACTGACAGAATTAGTTTTTTGGTCTGCCTAAAGGGATTTAGAGCCCTTTGTAGTTTTGTTATGTGTCAAGAAAACACATCCTTAGTGGATGGTGCTGTGCTGTTTTCAGTTTGAGCTTAGTCTGCCTTGGATGGATCCTGCTTATGACAACGAAAGAAGGCTGCTATGTGATTTGATAGATGATTCATTTAAGGGAAAGTTTGTGGCTATATGACCTAATCTGATGTTCTATGTTTTCCAGAATTTGTTTTTATATGGCTATGGAGCTATTTTCAATTTTCTAGCAATCCTTGGAACTGGCATTTTCAAAGGTATGTATATTGATTTTTATGGGAATGCTATGACAGTATTGAGTACAAAACCTTAAATTTTTTAGTTACAGGGAGTTTTATAATTAAAACCTTGTGGTTGGGTTGATGTGTAATTTGCTTTCTCTTGTGCTATGTGGTTAATCTAAAGTTTGCACAAATCCCTTGCTTTATGAGAAGGGAGTGCACATATAACAGACCTATATTATTCTCTTATTCTTGTTATTACATTAATGTAGTTTGATTTTAACCAAGTTATAGCATAATGCATATATTCATAATGTAGACATGATCATGCAATTCTATATCATACAGTTTTTGCTTGGTATCAATGTTTAGACTGAGTTTAGGGTGTATTCAATTTGGTTGCCTATGAAGATATGCATATTATTTTTCATCATTTCACAGAAGTTTTGCCTTTCAAATCTATTGAAGGTTTTATATTATATATATTGACGTCAAATAAATGTTTATAGACTATATTCATTTTGCAATTTGACCTTCTCAATTTCGTAGATGCTTATAGGAAATTGGAAGTTTTTATGAACTCGAATATGATCATGTACCTACGAAGTGGTTTTATCTTTCTGAAAAACTTTTGATTTGTCGTTCTAGAAAAATTAAACCATTAGACATTTAAGTTAGCAAGATTTGTGTTGCTTTTGTCTTTCTACTAGTGTCAAACTTGCAGTTATCATCTTCTATTTTAAATTTAATATTGCAGATCCCAGTAGCTTTGACATCTTGCGAGGACACTCAAAAGCTACAATGCTTCTGATATTTAACAATGCAGCTCAAGGAATCTTGTCTTCATTTTTCTTTAAATATGCAGGTTCGGTGATATGAACCCAACCTGTAATTTCCTTGCCAGTTGACATGGAATAATTTATTATCTTATTACCTTATCTGGATAAACATATGGATACTGTTTTTATGAACATTTTTGGTATAATGAACTGTGTCATGGTAATTTTTAGTAACATTTACTCATTGATGTCCTCATCTACAATGCGCAGACACAATTTTGAAGAAATACTCTTCTACAATAGCTACAATTTTCACAGGCATTGCGTCTGCTGCAATGTTTGGTCATACTTTGACTATAAACTTTATGTTAGGAATTTCGATTGTGTTCATCTCAATGCACCAGGTGATTATGAAGTTATTTTGAATAGCTTTTTGTGGATGAAGTAAGGAGGGGAAAAAAAAAGTGAAACATGATGGTTCTTTTGCTTCACTTGTCCTTTCAGTTTTTCTCGCCACTCTCCAAAGTCAAAGAAGAGCAGCAGAATGGTATGGTAGAACTAAAGGATGTTCAGGAAGGCCACAGGTATGATTAATTCAGACTGGTGCATATAGAAATTTCCAGGCCTTATTCTACAAATGGTATTTTAATCTTCTATATATACGCTTCAAAATCATCTCTTCCATACCAGTATTAATGTGTATGTAATTTCTTGTTCAGATCAAAAGATTCATTCATAAACATGGCTGCTGGGGCTGATGAAGGGGTAAATACTGTTAGTCGTCTTGCTTTCTCCTTTGTTTTGGAAGTATTGTTTGTATTAACTTCATTTTGCTATGATTACAGGCTAGTCATCGTGTAGGACATGATGATAGAGAGCCTTTACTTCCCAAGTAGAGTTTTGTAGAAGATGATACACAATGAAGGTTGGAAAGAATGAGAGAATCATTTGTTTTTTCAAAATTTTGATTGGGAATATGAAAATCTTGTTATTACACCTGCTTGGACTTGAAACTGCGTGGCTACTGGACTTTATTTCAGGAATTTTCTTGGAAGGAATTCTTTGGCTGGGCTTACGAAGACCATTTACAGGTGAAAAGTCTGTTACCAGAATCACAAGAATAAAAAATGAATTTTGGTACACAATTGAGATACATATCCTGCTTCGTTGGTTCACACAGTAGTTATGTATTGCACAGATGCTGGACTCTCCTACATTTTCAGAATCTAGCGCATTACCTGCTTGCCAATTTGTGGGGGTAACATGTATTCTTTGTATGGTTGGTCCAGCTGTATGATTTTGCCCCGCATGATTTTCGTTTTCGTTTTCATATACAATGTTCTCTGTTTTTGTAACTAGACGTTGATATGAGAATATAGTCCGATAAACGAGAACATCCCTTCAGAGAACAAAAGTAGCATGTCTAAATGTATCCGAGTGAAACTTTTTAGAACATTTTCTAACAGCATAATCGAAGTTCAAGTGTTGGTTCCCTCTTTGTTTCAGGCCTCATTATTTTCTCATTATATATGTACCCATGCCACACTATATTTTACATTCTTATGCATGGATATTGAAATTGTAAGAAGATGGGGTTATTGTTGTTGGGAAGGAAGCGGGTATAACACATGCAACGATCAATTAATAAATCTTTCCCCACTTGAATGAATCTATTAGGAGTAATAATGAGCAAAAATTGGCAGCAATCCAAGTGATCACAAGCTACCCTAATAAAGCACAAATCAAAAATCAATTACAAAACACTAATTATTTAACGTGGTAAAAACTCCTTTGAAGGATAAAAAATCACGGGATCTCTCTTGGTTCAAGCAAATGAAATCTACTATCACAAATATTATCTTACAGAGATCAACAGTTACAATAATCTAGAAATTAAAAGCAAAATCTCATAACCACAAATCAAAGTAGAGAACTACACTAAAAGAGCAATCACAACAAAAGCTTCTGTTCTAACAAATTATGGAAAAGTCTCAGCAATCCAAATCCAATCTTCACTGTTGAAAATAAAGAACAATGAGTAAGGAACATGCTCACCAAAATTCAGTCCGATTGGACAAAGAATGACAGACCAAAATTAGAATATGGCGAAGCTCGTCAATTCTGGAAACACCTTGAGACCAATCCAATTTTGAAACCAAAAAATTAACCTTCAGACCTCCAAACCAGATCTTCACCGTTCAGAATGAAGAAACATATGTCTTTAAGCTGTATTCCAAAAATGAGACTGATCCAATGGTGAACGACTTCCCAGTTGTCGGAAATGTAAAACGGGTCGGGGTAAACAATATCTCCTTTTGTGAAGGTTGAAAGAAAAGACCAACTCTCTCTCTTCTCTCACTCTTGGCAGCTGCTATAATTTTTTTTTGGTTAAATGACAATATAAAAATTAACCCTAATAGGTTAAAAAGAAAGTTGGCTTCAACAAATTTTGGGTTTTACCACACAGGAGGGAACTCAAACCCAACAATTCTCCTCCTTCCCGACCATGCGGAGGAGGTTGCCAAACTGACACTTAATCGACAAACTTCAAACTTCATCATTGGTAGAGCTTTTGTGCATATATCAGCACCATTATCATCAGTATGAATCTTTTCAAGCTCAACAGACTTGGAATCCAAAACATCACGGATCCAATGATACCTCACATCAATATGTTTGGATCTACCATGGAAAGTAGGATTCTTACCAAGTTGAATAGCATTCTGGCAATCAAAAAACAGAACATACCTCTTCTATGTAAACCTGAGCTCATTCACAAGCTTCTTCATCCATAGCAACTCCTTACAAGCTTCAGTGGCTGCAATGAAGTCAGCTTCTATAGTAGACAAAGCAATACATTTTTGCAACTTAGATTGTCATGCAACAGCTCCGTCTGCAAAGATAATCAAATAGCCAGAAGTAGACTTTCTTGAATCAATATCTCCAACCATATCAGAATCTGTGTAACCATAAAGCATAGGCTTTTGAGTCCCATAACACAGCTTCAAACTTGAAGTGCTATGGAGATATCTTAAAATCCACTTTGCTGCATTCCAATGCTCCTTTCCTGGATTACAAAGAAATCTACTAACAGTACCAACTGCATGAGCTATATCTGGTCTAGTACAAACCATGGTATACATCAAACTTCCTACTGCATATGCATATGGAACCTTTTGCATGTATTCTTCATCTTGCTCACTGGACGGAGATTGCTTCAAACTCAATCTAAAAGATGGAGGAAGAGGTGTACTTACAGCCTTAACCATAGCCATATTAAACCGCAGTAGTACCTTCTCAATGTACTTTTCCTGTGAAGCCATAACTTCTTGCACTTTTTGTCTCGAATGACTCTTATGCCAAGAATCTGCTTTGCTGGTCCCAAATCCTTCATAGCAAAGGACTTGCTCAACTCTTTCTTCAAATTCACAATTTTGGAATAGTTAGGACCTACAATAAACATGTCATCAACATATAACAACAAAATGATGAAATTATTGTCAGAAAATTTTTGCATAAAAACACAATGATCAGAAGTAGTCTTTTTGTAGCCTTAATGGACCATAAAAGACTCAAACTTCTTATACCATTGCCTTGGTGCTTGTTTCAAACCATACAAGTTCTTCAATTTGCAAACATAACTTTCTTTGCCCTTTGCCACAAAACTTTCAAGCTGTTCCATATAAATCTCCTCTTCTAAGTCACCATAGAGTAAAGCAGTTTTTACATCCATCTGTTCAATCTCTAAATCAAGAGTAGCAGTCAAACCCCAAATTATTAGAATTGAAGACATCTTGATCACTGGTGAGAAAATCTCCTCGAAATTAATCCCCTTTTTCTGACTGAATCCTTTAACAACTAATCTGGCTTTATACCGTAGAGATGATGAATTCTCTTCTTGCTTCATCTTATAGATCCACCTATTCTTCAAGGCTTTTCTTTCTTTGGGAAGCTTGACTAGTTCAAAGGTCTCATTATCATACAAGGATTTCATTTCATCTTTCATAGTTGCAACCCATTTCACCTTTTCCTCACTCTTAATAGCTTCTTGGTAGCATTCAGGCTCCTCTGCATCTGTCAACAACACATACTCACTAGATGAATACCTAGTAGATGGTATGCGATCTTTAGTAGACCTCCTTAGTAGAAATTCTTGTTCCTCACCAAGTACTTCATATTGGTCATCAGCTACATCATTTACAGGAATATCAACCTCATCTGTATCTTAAGTATTATCCTAAAGATGAATCTGATTTTCAACATCAACTGTATATGGTGTAGGAGCTAAAGGAATTGGATCTAAATTAACCAAACCTTGAATTTGAGGCTTTAATTTTTCCACTTTGCTAATATCTTTAATAGTCTAATCTTCTGCAAAAACTACATCACTACTTCTGACAAGTTTCTTCTCAACAGGGTCATAACACCGGTAGCCAAACTCATCTTGACCATAGCCAATGAAAATACATTTGTCTCGTCTTGGAATCTAGCTTGGATCGTTCATTTTTAGGAACATGAACAAAACATTTGTAACCAAATACCCTCAAATGGTCATAAGAAGGCTTTCTACCTTACCAGAATCTATCAGGAACATTATTCTGCAAAGCAATAGTAGGAGTTAGATTGATAACATATGTAACTGCATACAATGCCTCACCCCAAAAAGAATTAGGTAGTTTGGCATTTGAAAATACACTTCTAACTTTCTCCATCAAAGTTCTATTCATCCTTTTTGCCAAGCCATTCAGCTGTGGAGTCTTAGGAGGTGTCTTCAGGTGTCTAATACCATGCTCTCTACAATATGAATCAAAAGGCCCACAGTATTTTCCTCCATTATCAGTGCGAACACATTTCAACTTCTTGCCTGTTTCTCTCTCAGCATAAGTATGAAATTCTATAAATGCACTACGTATTTGATCTTTCGTTTTCAAAACCCAAGCCCAAAGCTTCCTTGAGTAGTCATCAATAAAAGTCACAAAATATTGTGCATCACTAAATGACTTTTCCTTCAAAGGACTACCCACATCTGAGTGTATCAACTCAAGTAACCCCCCCTTTTTGGAAGGAGGATGACGTTTAAAAGACACCCTTTTCTGTTTTCCAACTAAGCAATGAACACAAGTGTCTAACTCTCTACCTTTCAAACCAGAAAGCAAATTCTTCTTAGCTAGAATGTTCAGGCCCTTCTCATTGTTGTGACTTAACCTCTTGTGCCATAAATCTGAAGAGCCATCACTCTCAATTGCATTCACAAGATTTGTAGGGATTCTAGTTTGTAACCAATACAAGCCTGAAGCTCTAAACCCTCTAGCCACAACCAAGGACCCTTTATAAACTGTGTCGTGCTTAACCAAATTTGTGTCATATCCATCATAATACAAATTTTCACAAGAGATCAAATTCATCCTCACATCTGGTGCATGTTTAACATTCTTAAGCACCAACTTCATTCCAAGGCTGGTCTCTACAGCCACAGTGCCAATGGCCACTACTTTGGATACAGTTTCATTACCCATCTGTAAAATTCCAGAATCACCAAGAGTATAGGATGTAAAGAGTTCTCTCCTAGAAGCAATATGGTGTGTAGCACCACTATCAAGTACCCAAAGAATATCATTGCTAGCAACATTAATCATATCTCCATCATGAACAACTGCTAAATCAACTGAAATAGCAACAGCAACTCGATCATTTTTATCATCATTTCCTTTCTTTTCTTGCTTGCCTTTGTCACCCTTGTTCTCCCTCTCTTTGTTTTAGGCCTCATTATTTTCTCATTATATATGGACCCATGCCATACTATATATTACATTCTTATGCATAGATATTGAAATTCTAAGAAGATGGGGTTATTGTTGTTAGGAAGGAAGCGGGTATAACACACGCAATGATCAATCAATAAATCTTTCCTCACTTGAGTGACTCTATTAGGATTAATAATGAGAAAAAATTGGCAGCAAACCAAATGATCACAAGTTGCCCCAATAATGCACAAATCAAAAACTAATCACAAAATACAATAATTATTTAACGTTGCAAAAACTCCTTCAATGTGAAGGATAAAAAACCACGGGACCTCTCTTGGTTCAAGCAAATGAAATCCACTATCACAAATACTGTCTTACAGAAATCAACAGCCACAATAATCCAAAAATCAAAGGCTCAATCTTATATAACCACAAATCAAAGTAGAGAACTACATTAGGAGAGTAATCACAACAAAAGCTTTTGTTCTAACAAATTCTGGAAAAGTCCCAGCCGTCCAAATCCAATCTTCACTGTTGAAAACAAAGAACGACGAGTAAGGAACATGCTCACCAAAATTCAGTCCGATCGGACAAAGAATGGCAGACCAAAATTAGAATATGGTGAAGCTCGTCGATTCTGGAAATACCTTGAGACCAATCCAATTTTGGAACCAAAAACTCAACCTTTAGACTTCTAAACGAGATCTCAACCGTTCAGAATGAAGTACAATATGTCTTTAAGCTGTATTCCAAAAATGAGACCGATCCAACGGTGAACGACTTCCCAGTCGTCGAAAATGTAAAACTGGTTGGGGTGAACAATATCTCCTTTTGTGATGGTTGAAAGAAAAGACCAACTCTCTCTCTTCTCTCACTCTTGCAGCAGCTAGAAATTTTTTTTTGGTTGAATGACAATATAAAAATTAACCCTAATAGGTTTAAAAAAAGTGACCTTCAACAAATTTTAGGTTTTATCATATAGGAGGGAACCTAAATCTAACAATTGTATCTGGAAAACTGATTGGAAAATTTAAGGCATCTACTTTAGGGGATTAACACTAGATATTTGTAGTTGTTGCTGAATCAATAACTATATAGATCGCAAAAGCTAAAAGCTAGCCTTTAACTTTGTAGGGTGGTAACACCGTAAGTCATATAGGGATCAATTTATTGTTCCCGTTTTTGTGTGCTATCTCGTGTCCATCTCTATCTATCCATCTATTATGGCACATGAAAACGGAAATAGGTAAATTAATGGATGGATGGATAGAAAGGGACAAAGAGTGACGCAAGAAAACAGGAACAATTATCTTATGCCGGCCGTGTATAATATATGAAGAAGCATCTTTTCAGTTATTTATTTCTTTTCAATATTCTATGTCAACGTAATATGAACTGGCTTTAATAATTGAAAAA
>JANKYE010000001.1:17857394-17872191 GCA_032467995.1 Erythroxylum dillonii | reverse complement strand
ACTTATAATCTTGCCTATTTGGATGTTCTTGTAGAATGTGATAATGAGATTACTGTCAAGATGTTGACCGGTGGTGTTCAAGCAATTTCAAATTGGTTGTCTCTCGTTGACCGAATTCTAGACTTACTAAAGCGCTTCCATAATGTGAAACTCAGTCACATTTATAGAGAAGGGAACTTTGCTGCTGATTCCCTTTCCTACCTTGCTTTTGATTTTTCTCCTGACTTTCATGTTTTAGGGCAAGTTCCCCCTGATGTTGGTAGATGGCTTGATCATTATTTAATAGGAGGCTCTTATATTAGGTAGTTTTTTGCTTTTGTAAGCTTTTTTCTTACCACAAAAAAAGGCTAAGCTTGGTTTGGATCCGTTTTAAGTGGAGCAGAAATTCAAGTGGTGTATCAATTTACAATAATAAATGAAACGATCTTGCTTATGAGTTATGTTAATGTCTATCATACCAATTTTATTTTTATTTCAATTTCTTAAGTAGAGTTAATACTTGTATATATTTCTTATACTCGATTATAAATGATGTTATTTCTTTAATGTTATTCGTCATTTTAATGAATCTCTTTAAGGATTAAAACTAAACAATGTGTAAACAATGTTTAGAATAGGAATAATAGAAAAATAGGAATTTGGAACATGATATTTAAATATGTACTTCATTTTTATCTAAATTATAAATAAAAATTAAAAAATGCAGCTAAATCAAAAATATTATTCCATATTATATCAAGCTAAAATTGAATTGAAATATTAAACTTAAGTTCACATACCAAACAAAAGATTTTTCAATGTGATTATTATAGTGAAGTATATATTTATTAAAAGGAACCCAAATTTTTATATATGATTATTATAATTACATATCTATAATTAAAATTATATTCTAAAAGCTGTTACATTTACTTAGAATTATGAACAACCAATTTGACGAATAATTTATATTATAATTTTTCAAATTTAAAATAATTCAACAACTTCAATTTTAAATATGAAATTCCAGATGCATCTCTCTATTTATACTGAAATTGCTATAGTAGTTTGGACAAATTCCAATAGAGATATACAATAATGCATATACACACATCACTTTGTATGGGAAATTTTGAGGAAGAAAATCCAGAGCTTGAATTCAACAATCACGATATCTGAAAAGATGAAAACTGTAAAATGACTTAATTATGTTTAATCCAATATATAGATTCTGGAGGCAATATCCTGAACCAACCAGTCAAATCCTTCAAGCAGTCCTGCACCAGTGTATGCACTACAACCAACAATTTTCCAGTGACGGGTTTTATCCATATTTTCCAGATTCAGCACCTGCATAAGTAGAAAGAGATCATTTCAACATATTATACAAGGATGTGAATCGCCACGAAATTATCGCTCCCTATCGAAAAGGAAAAGAACGATGTGCATTTGACGTTAACACAGATACTTTCAACAGTATATTAATGTGAAGAGAGAAAAGCTTAAACATTATGGAAAACAGTATGGTGATTGTGAAACCATATGATTGACATTTCTAATCAAGAATGCATTATGGCAGTGAAGCTGGTAGTCGAGTTCCAAATTTCTGTTTAGGTTGAAAGATCAAGGTCAATGATACTGGGGTATGAATGTTGGAATAAACTTGGAGTTCCAAAGAAAGATAATAAAATAAAGAAAACGAACAATCATAGTGTAGAACTTGAATTAAAGGAACATACTCTAGCAATTTCTTCTGGTGTAAGAGCCCCTTTTATGTCTTGCTTATTAGCTAGAATAAGTAGAGATGCTCCAGATAACCTCTGCCAATTGAACGGATGAATCAAAAGCCAATAACTTAACTAAACAAGAGCAAGGGAAAGAAACCATGTGAAAGGAACAACCGAAAACACTAGCAGATTAAAAGTAACAAAGCTCTAACAATTACATAAAAAGAGAAACCTTGAGAAGACAACTACCTCTTCTTTCAAAAGATTGTCAAGTTCCATCTTGCAATCGTCTAACCTCCTAAGATCAGAGCTGTCAACTACCCAAACCAAGCCATCAGTTTGCTCAAAGTAATTCCTCCAATACGATCTAATCGTTTTTTGGCCCCCAACATCCCATATGTTCAAGGTATACCTGTTAAACAGCAATACCATTTTTCCTGTTAATCCAACACAGTCCACAAGTAACAAGCTAGTCCATACATGACTTCACTACAGTTACCATAGTAGCCAAAGATGCACTTGTTATTCATTCAAGGACATTACTGACACAACCTGCCTTTTTGGACCGTGTTGGCAACAATTACACAAGAAAACACACACACACATATGTATATATGTACAAAAGTTTTGTTGTAAACCTATTTGGTCACTTCCAATTGCGTAAATCAATAGTTTAAACTGCAGTCAAAGGTAGGGCACTTGGCATTTCGGAAGTACTAGAAATAATTGTATCTCCAACTATAGAGGGAGAGAAGGTGGCTTACTTTTGATAATTGATAGTTTTGATATTGAAGCCCAGGGTAGGGCTAATAACGCTGGTGTCTTCCCCATTGATCTTAAGTACAATCGTCGTCTTCCCAGAATTGTCAAGGCCCCTAAACGGCTCACAAGAATCTCAGAACAATGTATATACTTACACATAACAAAGAGACAAAAATAAAAGAGGACGTACACCATAAGTATACGCATTTCCTTCTCCTTCCTCTTGATTTTACGAATGATGCTAAGCAACCCCATTGTACTTAAGATTTCTTTGTTCTTCCCAGATGGGTTGTTCCTACAATTTACAATAAGGACACACGCATTCAGGGATAAGAAAACTAAAAGTTAAGTCAAACCCATCTAGTTATTCAACCTAATCGAGCAAATTAACTCATCAACTAACCAATTGATCTCATAGATTGCGGAAAACAAACCTAAATAGTTGAAAACTAGAAGAAGAGGGTCGTTGTCAGATTGCAGCTCCACGAAGCTCCAACGGCGAACGGCGAACGGGGAATGGACGGCGAGACGGAAACAAGACGGGATCCGAGTGAATTTACTAGATAAAGTGATCAAGATACAAATTTTACAGTCGAATTTTGATTTCAGATGCTCTTTAGTGGTCAAGTCCGCTAGTAAGGGTCCAAGAACTAGTCCAAGAACTTTGAGCATAAGGCCCAATAAACAAAACCAGTTTGGCGGGAAAACATTGCTATATTTTTTCACCAAGGATTTTCAAGTTCAGGGAAAAAAGGAAGTGCTCGTCTTTACTTCATTTTGCTTTCTCTGCTTCGACCCTTGACATTGATCAATGGCAAAAGACACTGCCCAACTGAGCGCTGCTAAGGTATCGTACAAGAACGCCCGGTCGGAAGGAAACCGGCAAGAGCAAGCTCGGTGGGCGAATGTGATCGGGGACATATTGAAGAACAGAGGAGAGTACGTGGAGGCTCTAAGGTGGTTGCGAATTGATTACGAATTATCCATAAAGTACTTGCCTGAGAAGCACTTGTTGCCCACTTGTCAGTCTCTCGGTGAAGTCTATCTCAGACTACAACAATACCAGGATGCCTTGATTTATCAGGTGAAAGTTCAAGCTTTTGTTTTGCATTTTCTCTGATTTAGGGTTTAAGAATTGAACTTATTTGAATGATTGTGTCGGGTTTTAATTTTGGACTCATAGATGTAATGAAATGTGAGTTTTCAAATTGGGAATGTGTCTGTAGAAAAAGCATTTGGATCTTGCCAAAGACGCCAACGACCTCATTGAGCAGCAAAGAGCCAGTACTCAACTTGGTCGGACATACCATGAGATGTTTTTGAAGTCCGATGAAGACCATTACTCAGTTCGAAATGCCAAAAAGTATTTCAAGTCAGCGATGAGGCTTGCTGAGAAGCTCAAGAAAAATCCACCCAGTAATAAAACATCTTTTGTGAAAGAGTATATTGATGCGCATAACAATATTGGAATGCTTGAAATGGATCTGGACAACCTGGAAGAAGCGAAGACAATGCTTACCAAGGGGCTAGAAATATGTGATGAAGAAGAGATTGGCGGAGATGATGATTGTAGAAGTAGACTCCATCACAATCTTGGAAGTGTTTATATGGAACTGAGAATATGGAAGGAAGCTCGGGAGCACATTGAGAAGGATATCATAATTTGTAAGAGAATTGGGCATTGCCAGGGGGAGGCAAAAGGCTATATTAATCTTGGAGAATTGCATTACAGGATTCAGAAATATGAGGAAGCTATTCGTTGCTATGAAAAGGCACTTGAACTGGCACAATCCATGGAAGATGAGGATGCTTTGGCAGGACAAATTGATCAAAACATTGAGACTGTTAAAGAGGCAATTAAAGTAATGGAAGATCTGACGAAGGAAGAACAGAATTTCAAGAAGTTAACAAGAGATATAGCTGCTGCTAGAGGTACAGAACGTGAAAGGAAGTGTTTACTTCAGCAGAATGCCTCACTAGACCGTCTCATTGAGAAGTCAAGCATGACATTTGCGTGGCTGAAGGTAGTCTGGGTGTTCACATTGCTTCAAATTTCACCCAACCTGGGTGTCTTTCTCTTTGACTCAACCATTGTCATCACATTGAGTCAAATTTCACTCATTTAGCTAGCATGTGAATTGCGTGAATGCCAAGGTTTAGCTAAATATGTTACCTAATATTCCAAACTCTAAAAGTTAACCAATCAATTTTCTAATATTTAGATAATAAGCACATAAATTGTATACTCCATCCCATTTAGTTTTTAATTTATCTCAATGGACATCAGTGAATGCATTATACTATTTTGGGAGTAAGATCTTCAGTTCTTTCTATAAGTTCCATCATGTGTTCTCATTGTCCTTAAACTTTGAGTTTTTATGGCTAAGGGGGCTAGATGCATTCTTTAGTTGTTAGATCTGATTTCAAATGTATTGTAATATTGTTTGTACCAATCATATTTCATGTTGGATATGAAACCAGCTGAATATTTGCTTTCAAACACCATGAATGTCTGATTTATCTTGACTTTTTCTTGAATATTGACTGACAAGAAAAGTAAACAATGTTATGGGGAGTAATAATCTGTAGATGAATGGCATTTGATATGTAATGTATGCTATCATTTTCATTTTACATTCCTTTGTTTACGTAAGTTCTTATTTGGATTTTAGAGTTATGGACAAAGTTGAATCATTTAAATAGAAAATGCTGGCATGTGCTTATCATCCCAGTCTGACTTCTTGTTTTTTGTAAATAGAGGACTTAAGAGTTAATGAATATAGTAGTGAATCTCATTCTTCATTTTTTGTGCAATTTAAAACTGTATTTTATGGTGTTAGCATCATGAATTTGCAAAGCGGAAGAAGAGAATAGCAAATGAACTTCGTGACAAAGAGAAGCTAAGCGATTCATATCTGATTCTTGGGGAATCCTACCAAAAGCTCAGAAACTTCAAAAAAGCGATAAAATGGTTTAACAAGAGTTGGGAGACATATAACTCTATTGGAAACTTGGAGGTAAGCTGGTACTTTGCAGTTTTTTACTGCATATATCATTACCGTCTTTGTTCTTGGAAAAGTATCAGCAACTGATTTTTATGAACTTGCAATGTGCGCAAGGACATATATTGTTTAAGCAACATTTTATATATTTTTTGGTAGTAAAAATGGACTAACATTTCCTTCAACTTCCAGGGTCAAGCATTGACCAAAATCAACATTGGCGATGTCCTGGATTGTGATGGGGATTGGATGGGAGCGCTAAGTGCATTTGAAGAAGGCTATAGGTATTCATCTTTCGTTCAGTTTATCCATAAAATTTTTCATTGTGTTAAATTCTTAGTTTTCTGAGCATGGAATGGTTAGCTGAATACCGCATATTAGCTTATGAAAAGGCAGCTCTTTACACCTTTCATAGGCTTCTTTAACTTATATGCAATAAAAATGATTCTCTTGCTATTGCTTTACATGTTAAGGAAGTTGCATTTCTATACATTTGACTTACCTTAGCTACTAGGCTTAAACACACATACCTTGAGTCCAAAACACGAACTTTAAGAAAATCCACAGGCAGTAGCACTGTTATCAGTAGCAAGTGTTGCATACGACTTATCTTCAACATCATCTCTGTTCTTATAAAAGCTAGCAGTCTATAGTTTTGCAGAAGTTATGTTTCAAGTCCATCTGAAGATTAAGGAGAACATAATTGATATTACGTGATGTTATGTTTATCTCACAAGTAATAGGTTACAGCTAATAAACAAGGACAAGAAGGTAATATTCCATTTTTTATGTCTTATCTGGGCAGCTTCAAGCATGCTAAATTGCTCTTATTTGGACTTGGATGTAAATAAAATTTGATCTTTCTTGCATTTGGTCATAATGGTTATGCTAATCCTTATTTATTTTCCCCACATACAGAATTGCCTCTGAGGCTAAACTCCCCTCTATTCAGCTGACAGCACTAGAGAATATGCATTACAGCCACATGATAAGATTTGATAATGTTGATGAGGCTAGGTAAAGTTTCTTTATGATGATAAGCATGTTGACTGAGAGCAGTACTAAGCTCAGTAAGATTGCAACTTAGTTTTCTTGGCATAAACATTGGTTCTCTTTTGTAGGAGGTTGCAACTTGAAATTGACAATTTAAAACAGCTAGAAATCAGGGAGCTTGAGAAACAAAAATCGACAAGAGATTACTGCTCTGAGACTGATACAGACGAGAGTGATTATTTATCAGAAAGTAAATCTAAATCAATGGCCAAGCTCTGTTCTACAAGATCAGAGACTTTGGAAAGTGTTGAAATCATGAATGATGATGTGCCCCTAGTTTCACTCCTTCAGTCCAGCAAACGCTCATCAAACATCAAGGCAGCTCGAGCTGAAGACTGCAAAGTTCATGAAAATTTAACTAAAGCTTCTAAAAAATGTTTTACTGGTAACCAACAAACAGTTGTTGGCCGGAAAAGAATTAGATTGGTCCTTTCAGATGATGAAGATGATTTTCCAAATGAGAGTGATATTTCAAAGGAGAAAACTACTGAATGCCCAGTAGAGGATGTTGCTACTTCTGATGAAAGTGGGTATCAGTTTTTAACCATGCCACTTAATATCTTCTTTGTAGTAAGTCTAATGCGTCTTTTTTCTCACTACAGTAAGAAGGAAAAGCAATTCTGGTGGTTGTGCATGTAGATTTCAGGTACACTAACATCTTAATCGATACATGAGATACTGTTTCTGTGTGAATCTGGTGTCTTAGTACTTGATACTTTTGGCATGGCAGGATAGCTCAGCTGTTGCCTCCCATTGTGCCACCAGTTCAAGTGGTCCCATTAATGTTGAAGAAAGTGCAAGTTCATACAAATTTAAGACTCCTAATATGGTGACCAGTGGCAAAGTTCTCAGGTCTTTGAGCACAAATGAAAATGTTTCCACATCTGATCTTGCTGCTAGTGGTTCTGGACATGAGTTTGACATAACTGAAAACCTAACTGATACGCTCAATCCTGGCCGTCTCAACTTACATAATTCCAACTGTTGCACCACAGTGAGTATTTCCTGATTTATGTGCAACTGAGAGTAAACACATCTTTGTCGTGATTTGTCATAGCAGGAGGTTATTATCCCGATTTTAATTCATTTCCAGATATCAGTTTTGAAGGACATTCTGCTTGTTAACGTACTCTAGTTAATATTGCCATCTAGCTAATTCCATTTAGCATGCGATCTATGCAAGGATGGATCCATCAAGGCGTAGGGAGCAGTTGCCCCACTGAAGAGATTTTAAAAATTATATTTTATCAGCAATTGGTGTAGTGTTTTTACTTTTGGCCCGCTTAATGAAAATCCTAGATCAATACCCAGAACAAGGTCTAGTTGTGTAAAGTTGAGAGGTTATTGTTTTAAATATGTTTCTTGCCACTGCACAAGCAGCCTCTCGTCTTTGCATATCGCAGTGACATAGCATCTTTGCTTATTGGAGTGGTTATTGTTTCTTATTTCTTGTTTTATGTTCTCATTCTCATTGTTGTAGCTTCTTCTATGTATCATCATTGTACTTTAACCTGTTGCTTTTGTTGGCTGCAGCAACATATCACCTTTAGAATTGACGATGATCTGATTCAAGTGGAGGCAGGCTCATACATTGCTGTTGATAAATTGGACATTGAGTCGTTAAAAGTTGAACTGGCATGCTTATATTATCTACATCTATCCATGGACAGGAGATCAAAGGGTAGAAAAAATTCTTGAAGAAACTTTCAATTGAAATTTTTTCTATTGTGAGCATGCACAATTGTCAACAGCCACCACTTCATGCAATTGATAGAATATTCAATCTATTATCTTCTTAGGTCTCTTGCCCATCATTCATCAGATGAAATATGCTGATCAAGTTCTGGAGTCCTGTGAATCATTGGATACTTTTAAGAATGGCCCAGGAAACATTATCATTGAAGTTTCTATTGCTGGTATGATTTACTATTCTTATTTTGGGAAGTTATAATAGCATCACCCTTTCCAGTGTGCCCTGGAGTTATAAGCACTCTGGTGCCTGTTATGACGAGCACAAATGAGGGTTTCCCACCTGTGAGCAACTTTGTTGGCTAACATATCTGAGATTTGTTAGTTTTCCAATAAGGATGAATCAGCAGTAAATTGCTTCCTAAGATAGGCAGCTTCTGAAAGGAAATTACCTACTTTTACTTTAAGTTTGTTGAACATGATTCTGTTAGAAATATGTTAGTTCTTGGATTGGAAAATGCTAGTATCGGGGTCTTATGTAAGCTTCATATACCAATACATATCTGAAACTATGTTTTTACACCATGGAGCAGTTTGCTTGCCTTGATAAAATTGAGCTGGGAAATTTTCACTTTGAACTGAAGTAGAACTTTGAAATCCTCATAACCCTGTTATTTTCTTATTGCTGCAAAGATGTATCATATACTGCAGAACCTTTAGGGCAAGTTTGATATTGCTTACAAGACCTTTTTAGTGAACCATAATTCCTTAGTTTGTTTTACTGTCAAGTTCATATTTATATGCAACTTAATAAGTTTCTTTTGATTCATGTTTGACAGGATGGGTTCAAAAGCGCTTGATGAAACTGTATATTGACTCCTGCATTGAACTATCCGAGACACCTAATATGAAGTTGCTTCAAAGACTATACATTTCAGAGGTAGCAATATTAGTTCGACAGGCAGGAAGAAAATGGATGCTTATTTTTCTCCTCTTGTTACAACTTACAATGTCGAGATAAAATTTCTTAGTTGGAGGAACCAACAACTTCATATTTTCTTAATCCACCCCCTTTTCCTTGACCAGGTTGAGGATGAAGTGATTGCTTCTGATTGTGAATTGCAAGACATATCTATATCTCCGTTGTTAAATGCCCTGCATATACACAAAACATTTGCCATGCTTGACTTATCTCATAATTTGTTAGGTATGTTTTCTTTTGTCTTCATCAGTTAAATGCTTCACAGAAAGCAGTGCATTAACTACCAAATGCCTTTTAACAATGCTTCTAGGCAGGATGCTATTATATGTAATTATCATTGTATTATGTTTAATAGGTTGTGAATGCCTTTTTTGACTAACAATAGTTGCTAACTGCTTATGCTTAGGAAATGGAACGATGGAAAAGCTTCAACAATGTCTCATATCAGGCCAAAAATATGGTGATTTGACCCTGGATTTGCATTGCAATCGATTTGGTCCATCAGCTCTATTTCATGTTTGTTACTTACACCCAAACTTTCCGAATTCTGCGTGCATGAATCATAAGGATTACACTCTTTTAGGTCCAATTTTCAAAGAAGAGATATCTCCTTTTTGTTTTGTACTCTTATAAATACTATGCTTCAAGCAAATATTATGAATCATGATCCCCTGCTTTCTATCATTCCTCTTTCAGTTGATTGATTTTCACTAGTTGTGACCTGTGTCATTGTGGTGTATAACCCCTTCATTTGTACTCCACCAATTTCATGTGAAGGAATGTACATAGAATGTGACTGTATATAGTGGCTGAAATTTGGCCTTTGTGAAATGCAATCAACATTGCCACAGTTGTCATATGTATTCCCATGTTGAATTCCTAAGAATCCCCAAATTCCATCTTCATTGGAATGTCGAGATTTTGTGGAGTCACTATTAGCATCTTAAAAGAATAGAGCGACATTTTGTAGTTCAGCTCATATGAGCTTTTTAATTGTGGTTCTGCAGATCTGTGAGTGCCCTGTGCTCTTCACTCGTCTAGAAGTGCTTAATTTATCTGGAAATCGTCTCACTGATACATGTGGATCTTTCCTTTCAACCATATTGGAAAAGTGTAAAGGTAAAATGCCATCTCTTATGCTCATTTTGACGTAAAAGATCCTTGTAGATGCCATGACTTGATCTTGAAGCTCTTCTTATTGGCGTGTTAGCATAGCCAACTACTCTACTTTATGACTTGTCCAACTCTGTTCTCAAGTTGAAGGTGTTGGTCTTGATGTTTTCTCATGATGCTTTTTTCTCTTGCAGCCCTTTATAGCTTAAATATAGAGCGGTGTTCTATTACATCTAGGACGATCCAAAAGGTCTCTGATGCCCTAAATGATTGCTCTGTCCTGGCACAACTTTCAATAGGTGCTTAAAGAGCGAATGTGTTAAGTACACCCTCTATATTATTGCTCATGTCCTGCCTAATAATCTGTTTTTTTGACAGGACACAATCAGCCCATATCTGGAAATGTTCTCAATAATCTATTGACCAAACTTGTTACTTTGAAAAGGTTCAAGGCCAATACCCTTTAGCTAGTAAAATACATTTCCATTTCTGTCTTCCGATAGGGAATAGGTATTGGCCACCTTAGATCAAAATGTTCTAAATTTGATGTTTTGATCTTCGCAGTTTTACAGAACTGAGCCTGAATGGATTGAGTTTGAACAAGTCAGTTATAGATACCCTTTGCCAACTTGCTAAAACCTCCTCTTTGTCACGACTAATACTTGGGAGAACTGGTGTAGGAACTGTGAGTACACTTACTGCCTTTCTTTATGTTTTTTCAGCATCCAACCTTTGCATGCGGTTTGAATTATTTTCTCTTCCTCTTATTAATTTTGCATATTGATGGAAATGCTAGGAAGGGGCGCTACAGATAACAGAATCCCTTTTCAGAGGGTCTCAAGACTCTGTGATACTTGACTTATCATTCTGTGGATTAACACCTACATACATCCATAAACATAACAGTGATGCTACTTTCATATGTGGAATTCTTGAGCTGAATCTTGAAGGAAATCCTATTTCAGAAGAGGTTAGTTAATCAATTCTTTACGGTGCCATTGGCATGGATATCTTTTACTTTTTTCAATTGAACAAATAACTTTAATCAGTTCTATACATTCAGGTTCTAATAGTTGTATGTTACTTGAATGTGGTATTTACGAAATGCCAAATATATAGAAATAAAGTACTACAAATTGCAGTGCCATGTATTGCAGATTGAATAAATTTTAAAGTGTTATAGGACTTACCTTCAAACGAACATGCACTAACTAGTTCTTATTTTCCTTGATCTGAATGTTTCCTATGGGAACCGAAGGTTATATTGTTAGTGTTCCTTAGTTTTAGAAAACTTGACAGGAAGTTATTAATGCAGGGTGGGAATGCATTAGTATCCTTCCTCATGGATCCCCAGTGTTCTCTGAAAGTTTTGATCCTAAACAAATGTCAGCTCGGGCACATTGGAATTCTTCAACTGTTTCAAGCCTTGGCAGGTTTTTTAGCAAATCAGATGGAACATTAACATTAGCTGATCGAAATATCATCATACTTACCGGCCATTTTCTTTTCTGCAGAGAACGAATGTCTGCAGGAGCTCCATCTTGCTGATAATGTCATCTTAAAGGAAAAACATATATTGGAGTATGCTCATGCTGCAAAAGAGAGGGTAAAAGACATGAGTTCCCTTTTGCAGCCTGAGTCCAATGTATCCAAAAACTCTTTAATTAAGCTTCCATCAAAGGAATGTGGTAGTGAATGCTGTGAGCTTGAAGTTGCTGATAGTGAAGATGGTCCCATCAATATGGAAACTGTGCCATCAGAACTAGATGAGAGTTGCACAAGCTCTTGTCAGAAGAATTCGTCTATGGAGGGCGAATTCATCCAAAACTTGTCAACAGCCATTAGCATGGCAAAAAAGTTGCAGTTGTTGGACCTTAGCAACAATGGCTTTTCTTCCCAAGTTGTAGAATCATTGTATGCTTCATGGTCATTAAGACAAGGAGCTGCTTTGGCTTGGAAGCATGTGAAGGATGAGATGGTTCATTTCTCAGTGGTAACAAATAAGTGTTGTAGGATGAAAGTTTGCTGTAGAAGGTATTGATTATTCATTTTCAATACTTGATATATATATATATATAATTACATGGATTTTATGCTATTAGCATACAATTCAACTGATGAGTAGGGATGACAATATGGGTCGACTTGACCTTGTTCAGTTGACGCACTAAAACATTGTCAACCGATGGATCAGGCTGCCTCCCTTGACGAGAGGTTGCTCAATTTATGATAATTGTATTTAGTGTGAAAATTGCAACGAAGAAATTGTATAGATAAGTATGAAATTTTTGGAGTCTATGAAGGCAAAAGTTGAAGGATTAAGATTGGTATTATGTTAGTGAATAATTATGTATTATATATTTTTCACAGCACTTAAATTGAAGCAAAAATAGGGTAAGCGTGCTCATAGAGATAGAAGGCAAACAAATAATGACCAATGATAAGACCATTGGTAGGAATTTTGGGATTATATAATTTTCATTATAGCTAATCATGATCCGAACTCTACTGTAATGATGAAATTTAACATCATTTAATTAACTAAACTTGTTAAAGGACTAAATTTACAACTTTCTTTAAAATTTATCAAATATAAGAGAACGGTATTTCTATCCAACTTAGTTGCAAATCATATTCGGGATATAGATGACATTTGGGTTTGGACTCAACCCGAAGCCCAAATGTATAATATTTGGTTTCAAAGTATTTGCATCATTTGTAGGAAAAAATGGTCATCAATAACGATCATTAGAAGACTAGGTAAAATTTTTATTTAAAATGTAATTTACTCTTAGTTAAATCCACCTTTTATGTATACTCCTAAGAAAACTGAGCTTGGAAGGACGATGTATAATATTCATCATTAAATTATTTATTTGAAACACTTTATTCTCCATTATTAATAATTAAAAAAGATATATTGTGTTGTCTTTTATCATATATTGCTATTACGTTTTTATCTCATATTGATATTAATAAATAAATAAATATTGAATTGTTGATTTAATTAAGGTAATTTTTAATTTTTAATTTTTAATTTATTATACAATTTTATTCATATTAATAATAAAAGGTTATATCTTAGTTCGGCTTTTATATTATAATGGTTTAAGTTTTTTTTTAGAATGTGAAATACTATTCATTATAAAAAAATATTCAAACTCTTTTTCCTTTATTCCAAAGTTATTTTTCTTAGATGGAATCCAATAAACTTCAAATAATGTGAAGCATATTTTCTATTCGCGCTATTTTAATTCAACCCTGTGCCAAGCCCTTATATCGGGAAACAAATCCCCTGTTTCCTATTATTTGTGTCATTCTGTAACTCTTACCATCCATCCATATATAAAGAGATCAAATCTCCTGTTCTTAATTATTTGTGTTATTCTGTGTCCCTTATTATCCATTTAAATCTGTGTCATTTTGTGCCCCTTATCATCCATCTATAATAAGGGGCACAGAGTGACACAGATTTAGATGGATGGTAAGAGGTGTAAAATAGCACAGATAATTGATGGATGATAAAGGGCATAAAGTAGAATTGATAATCGGAAGCAGGAGATTTGATCCTTTTATATATGTGTAGATCAATAGTTAAAGAATAGAGTGACACGGATAATTGAAACAAGAGATTTGGTCCCCCTTTGTAACGATCCATTGCTTGGGCCCAGAGTGGAGAGGGAAAAGATCTCTTCCCCAAATAATGACCCATCAGTGTGGTGAAAGCTTTTTGGTTTGACGCTTGGAGGATTTTTGAGCGATTGTAAAACTTTCCGTAATCACAAAACATCATAAAACACCACCAAATACAAAGAAAACCACCATGGAAAATACTTCTCTTCCTCTACCATTAACACATTTTTTCTACGCTTACCATTCCATCTCGGTCAAATCGAGAGAGTCCAAAGAAACCATAACACATTGTTGATGGAACACAACATTATTGTACACGTAATTTTCCCATAAAACACATATTTAGGTACAGTCACAGTCTTTCTATTTAAGAAGTTATTGCAACATTAACGCCCTGTTTAGTTGAAGGGTTGATAATGAAACGAGATGGAACGTAATACATTTTTATCGTTTTCTTGAAGGTTTGATAATACAATAGAATGGAACGAAATGGGTGTTGGATCGAAAAAAGAAAACATGCCTTATTTGGAGAAACGGTAGATTTCAAAACTTTTTAAGAAATCATTTTGCAGCGGAAGCAACAAATCCAAATCAGCATGCCAATCCATACATGATATGGTATAAGGATAATAAAACATAAACAAGATCAGGAGTATTACCGACTCTTTCACTACAACTTTAAATCCTCGCTGCGTTACCCTCTCCTTCTTTTTGTATCCAAATCCTTTGCCTATGAATCTTTTCCTTTAGCAATCTATCTTCTTCCTTGTTGTTGTATCTTCAACCAATTTGATTTACCACTTGTTCTTCAAGGACAATTAGGTTAATAAAATCCTTTGGTGGGAAAGGAGAAGAAA
>JANKYE010000001.1:17837746-17851051 GCA_032467995.1 Erythroxylum dillonii | reverse complement strand
CACTTAATTTCTTTCCAACTAAATTTCAATTTCTACTCCAATTTGTCCCCAAAATTCCAATGGCTCTCATTAAAAAAATTCGAAAATCATTTATCTAAATTTTCATTGCCATTAGACAGTAATTTCTACTACTGTTAAACAATTATTCTACCACTTGACATTTTTTCTAGTCCAGAAATTGCCCCGAAATTTCAGAAAAAAATCTAAAATTCACCAAAAATTCAAAAACCACAATGACCCTCTCCAACTAAATTTTTCATACAAACAAACCACATTTTTCAATAACAAACACATTTATTAACAATTATACCAGGAAATGTCATGCATGCAGGTACAATCATTTTCATGTGAAAAATTTTACTATTCACATGTATGCGGATGCGAGATTATGCATGAACATATAAAGGCATTTCTAAACGCCCATTAACCACTCAGAATTATAATTCTAACCTCCTCGCCGGTAACGGGATATTACATAAGTATGTATTTGAAAACTTAAAGGAATATCCTAAAGATACAAGTCTTGAAATTGAAATCAAATTTTTAAAGAAATTTGGAATATAAAATATTCTTTCCAAATTCAAAACAAAATCAGAATTCAAAACTAATTTGCATGTTCTAATAGTCAGTAAAATAATTGCATAATAAAAGGTTAATTAATTAATAGTTTTTAGGGGGATTCAACACCAAGACACTAATATTTAAAATTAAGTTTCCTCTATTCTTCGTTCATTATTATTTCCTATTTTATTTGATTAAATTTCATTTGTTTTTCGTTCATTATTGTTTATTTTATTTATTTAAGTTTTATTTTAATTAAAACTACAAAATCCAATTCGACTGCTAAATAATAGGAGAAGAGTAATTATTCGTATTTACGACCCATACTTACTTGTACTAGCTACAACAATCCCTTATAATTGCAATTAATTTAAATTTTAGTATAAAAACAACCAATCAAATATTGAACTTAGAAAATAGAAATTCAAAATGGGTCGGCCTTATTGACCTATCATATTTCTCAAGTTTGTAACAATAATCGATGCTCCTCAACAACGATTCAATGACCAAAAGCCACTCCTCGGTACCTCTAGTCCTCCCAGATCTGTGCGTCCCCTTAGAAAAATCTATATATTGAGTTTTAAAGAAGAACTCAAAGCTACTAGTAAAATCGTTACTTGAGTCATTGTCAATGGAGTGCAACATCGAGGTTAGAGCAACTATTTATCATTCTCAAAGGATGTAGGTGCTGGAAAAATCAGGTAATTTTTCCTTCTAAGGTAAACAACTAATGAAGTGAACCGATTCGGTAATACTCAGGAAAGACCGTCAAACGGACTCCTAAGACAATATTACCATTCCACACAAAATCCCAAGAAAGGGTCTGGGGTCACAAATGGTCCCACTTAAAACCCGACCTTTTAGACAGAAATTACGTGCACGGTGTATTTATCACAACCTAACCCGTGTACACACACTAATAGTAAATACACCTAAATAAATTGAATATAACACTATAAATATACCCGAAAAATAATATTGAATACTATACTACAACTTAAAAAGAAACAAGATAAAAAATGTGGAATAGTAAAGCGATAAGAAAGAACACACTCGGAACGAAGTTCGGCTAATTGTGTCTACGTCTCTTGAGCACCATTCAAATGGCCCGCTTTTATTTAATGTGGGAGAAGAGATACAAATTTGGGATGATTACAATGGGAGGAGAGAGCTCCTTTTTATAACTACCAACCTCCCCCCCCCCCCTAAACACGTAAACTTTCGATGTAGGATTGGAAAGGTGTCAAATAGTAACAAATCTCCACCTTGACACAATTTTTTATCCCACTAAATATAAATCTTCTCAATCAAACAAATAATAAAAGCAGGCCATTTGAGTGGTACTTCAGATATGTAGGCATAATTGGACGAACTCCATTATCAAATTTTTCCGGGTGTGTTCTTTCTTATTGTTTTTATTATTCCGCATTTATTATCTTGTTTCCTTTCAAGTTGTAGTATAGTATTCAATAATATTTTTCGGGTATATTGGTAGTATTGTGTTTAATTTATTTGGATATATTTACTATTAGCGTGTGTACACATGTTAGGTTGTGATAAATACACCATGCATGTAATTTCTGTCTAAGAGACCGAGTTTTAAGTGGGACTGTTTGTGACTCCTCTGTCCTTTCATGGGATTTTGCGTGGAATGGTAATACTGTCTTAGGAGTCTGTTTGACGGTCTTTCCTGGGTATTACCAAATTGGTTCACTTCACTAGTTGTTTATCTTGTTGGAAAATCGGGTAATTTTTTCCTCTAAGGTATATAACTAGTGAAGTGAACCGATTCGGTAATACCCGGGAAAGACCATCAAACGGACTCTTAAGACCGTATTACCATTCCATGCAAAATCCTAGGAACGAGCACAGTGGTCACAAATGGTCCTACTTAAAACTCAGCCTCCTAGACAGAAATTAAGTGCATAGTATATTTATCATAATCTAACTCGTGTACACACACTAATAATAAATACACGAAAATAAATTGAACACAACACTACAAATATACCCAAAAAATAATATTGAATACTATACTACAACTTGAAAAGAAACAAGATAATAAATGCAGAATAATAAAAGCGATAAGAAAGAACACACTCGGAAAAATTTGATAACGAAGTTTGGCAAATTGTGTTTATGTCTTCGGAGCACCACTCAAATGGTCTGCTTTTATTATTTGTTTGATTGACAAGATTTATATTTAGTGGGATAAGAAATTATATCAAGGTGGAGATTTGTTACTATTTGGCACCTTTTCAATCCCACATCGAATGTTTACGTGTTTGGGGGGAAGTTGGTAGTTTCAAAAAGGAGCTCTCCCACATCGAAAGTTTATATGTTTGGGAGGATGTTGGTAGTTATAAAAAGGAGGTCTGTCCTCCTATTGTAATCATCCCAAATTTGTATCTCTTCTCCCACATTAAATAAAAGCAGGCCATTTGAGTGGTGCTCCGAAGAAGTAGGTACAATTGGCCGAACTCCGTTATCAAATTTATTTGGATGTATTCTTTCTTATCGCTTTTATTATTCCGCATTTATTATCTTTTTTTTCAAGTTGTAGTATAGTATTCAATATTATTTGTCGGATAATTTTTTCCTCTAAGGTAAACAACTAGTGAAGTGAATCGATTCGGTAATACCCAGGAAAAACCGTCAAACGGACTCCTAAGACAGTATTACCATTCCACGCAAAATCCCAGAAAAGGGCGGAGAGGTCACAAACGGTCTCACTTAAAACCCAACCTCCTGAACAGAAATTACATGCATGGTGTATTTATCAAAACCTAACCCGTGTACACACACTAATAGTAAATACACCCAAAATTTTCCCTTTAAAGTAAACAACTAGTGAAATGAACCGATTCGGTAATACTTAGGAAAGACTATCAAACGGACTCTTAAGACAGTATTACCATTCCACGCAAAATCCCAGGAAAGGGCGGAGAGGTCACAAATGGTGTCACTTAAAACTCGGCCTTCTAGACAGAAATTACGGGCACGGTATATTTATCACATCCTAACTCATGTACACACACTAATAGTAAATACACCCAAATAAATTGAACACAACATTACAAATATACCCGACAAATAATATTAAATACTTTACTACAACTTGAAAAGAAACAAGATAATAAATGCGGAATAATAAAAGCGATAAGAAAGAGCACACCCGGAAAAATTTGATAACAGAGTTCGGCCAATTGTGCCTATATCTCTGGAGCACCACTCAAATGACCTGTTTTTATTTAATGTGGTAGAAAAGATACAATTTTGGGATGATTACAATAAGAGGGAAGAGCTCCTTTTTATAACTACCAATAGTATTCAATATTATTTGTCGGATAATTTTTACCTCCAAGGTAAACAACTAGTGAAGTGAACCAATTCGGTAATACCTAGGAAAGACTGTCAAACGAACTCCTAAGACAGTATTACCATTCCACGCAAAATCTCAGGAAACGACGGAGGGGTCACAAACGGTCTCACTTAAAACCTGACCTCTTAGACAGAAATTACATACACGGTGTATTTATCATAATCTAACCCGTGTACACACACTAATAGTAAATACACTCAAATTTTTCCCTCTAAAGTAAACAACTAGTGAAATGAACCAAATTGATAATACCTAGGAAAGACCGTCAAACGAACTCCTAAGACAGTATTACCATTCCACGCAAAATTCTAGGAAAGAGTAGAGGAGTTAGAAATGGTCTCACTTAAAACTCAGCCTTCTAGATAGAAATTACAGGCACGGTATATTTTTCACAACCTAACCCATGTACACACACTAATAGTAAATATACCCAAATAAATTGAACACAACACCACAAATATATCCGATAAATAATATTAAATACTATACTACAACTTGAAAAGAAACAAGATAATAAATGCGGAATAATAAAAGCGATAAGATAGAACATGCCTGAAAAAATTTGATAACGGAGATTAGCCAATTGTGCCTACGTCTCTGAAGTACCACTCAAATGACCCGCTTTTATTTAATGTGAGAAAAAAGATACAAATTTAGGATGATTACAATAGGAGAGGAGAGCTCCTTTTTATAACCACCAACCTCCCCCCAAACAATAAATTTTCGATATGGGAGAGCTCCTTTTTATAACTACCAACTCCCCCTCCCCCCAAACACGTAAACTTTCGATGTAGGATTAAAAAGGTGCCAAATAGTAACAAATCTCCATCTTGACACAATTTGTTATCTCACAAAATATAAATCTTCTCTTGGAAAGAAACAAAATAATAAATGTGGAATAATAAAAGCAATAAGAAAGAACACACCAAGAAAAATTTGATAACAAAGTTCGGCCAATTGTACTTACGTCTTTGGAGCACCACTCAAATGGCCTGCTTTTATTTAATGTAGGAGAAAAGATACAAGTTTGGGATAATTACAATAGGAGAGAAGAATTCCTTTTTATAACTACCAACCTTTCCTCCTCCCTCCCCCCACCACCAAACACATAAATTGTTGATGCGGGAGAGCTCGTTTTTACAACTATCAACCTCTCCTCCCCTCCCACTGAAACACATAATCTTTCGATGTGGGATTGAAAAGGTACTAAATAGTAACAGTAGGGAATTAGTCCATGTGTACATCTTAGGTCATATAATCTTGCCTATAGAAAAGACAGTTCACATTCAGACAAAGGATAACATATCTCTCTCAGAACACGCCATCTTTAAGCTTGTATTGACTTAGGCATTATAGTGATTTCGCCGAAAGCCCCGGCTGTTTTGCAGATTTGAAGATCAATATATTAGAGTCCAATGGGTACGAGTCCACTAACTTTTTGAAATGACTGTATTATTATCAATTTTGCCAATACATTGGCAAAACACTGCCAAAACACTAAGGAAGAATCTAATTTACTGAAGTAACATGCCATACTTCCCCTGGAATTATAAACAAAATCTTGATGTGCTTAAAATGAAAGGAATTGAATGAATTGGAGCACTCACAAGCACACGGACGAAACATAAAAAGGGAGAGATTGAAACATACAATTAACAGTAAGAATGTACAAGATTTTGCTTTTCATTCAAGAACAGTAACACCTTTGTACCAGTTCCAATTACAAAAGAATGAAAATGCAAATCATATGGCATTGATACAATTGTAGAAAATGCAAATCATATGGCATTGATACAATTGTATTACTTAGGAACCAATTTTTGGGTCAGTCGCATCGTATATTCAAGGATTGTATACAAGTCATATACGCAGCGGAAAACAATCATTTGCCCAAGTAAACTGTTAGTGAGATTTATGGAATATTTTTCACAGAAGGGTTTTGCAATTCTTCAATGCACATATATGTTGAAATGATTCCGTCTTCCCCTTGCTGCAACACCTGTCCACAGCAGAATGAATTAAATTGAAAAGGAGGAAGAACTAAGGATGATATGAGAAGGAAGTGGAAAGGAAAAGGATACAATCAAGAAACAAGCAATTGGAAATGCTGTCAGAGAAGCAAAAGTTGAAACATGGCAACAGCTGTATATGTTGATGCACTTAGATTTCAAACATTAACATGATGAGGACAGATGGTTGCACATTTCTTCCTTCGTTGATTTTACAAAGCCTTTGAAAACAACTATCATTAGCAAGAACGCATCACACCTTTTCGTCAACCAGAACAAAGAGTTTCAACTGAAATATGCAGCAGTAGAGAATAAAAAATCCATGCTCTCCAGGAGTTTTTCCAGAACAGGAGTCCAAGTTTCTGCGCTCATTTACAAAACTGATTCATAATCTACCATAAACATACTGCGAGGATGAGTCTTAAATAAAGCATTTTAAGGTACGGAATTTCTGTGAACCACCCTCTTCTAACCAAAATGAACCGCAAAATGCAGAAAGGCAAATACGATGCCAGAAAGAGTAATATAATGTAAGAGAAACGATTCTTAACGCACTGGAAGAAGAGAGATACAAAGAGAAAGGGAGCTTACCAAGAAAGTGAGGGGCATCTTCCTTCTTTTGTTGAGGTTCAAAGATCAAACGGTAATTCTCATACTTTGAGGCGGTCAAGTCATCATATTCGTTTACAACAGTATGTCCAAGCCCCCTATGTATCTCTGCCCACAATCTTCTCTGTTCTACAATGTTAACAAACCGCAGGTCCTCCATCGCCTTCCTATTGTACTTTCTTTTTGTTCCATTCGCTTTCACTGCACCATCATTTGGAGCCTCGCCAATTTCACTTGTCCCCAGAACGTCTTTTACATGCTTCCCCTTTCTCCGTGGTCTCTTTCCCTTGCCATCTAATTCTTGTTTCTCCTTCTTTCCATTCCGCTCTCCAACCTCCACACCACCATTCACAAATTTCGGGACTACAGTTGGTTTGATCAATGCTGTATCATCAACAACTTCAATCTGCAGGGATTTTCTACCTGAACCATTCATTCCTCTCAGACTCTCGAAAATTACTTTACCACTGTAAAAACCATGACTTTTGTCACTGGAGATGGATCGCGCCAAAACTTGCTTCTTTCCGGTTTCCAAGAAGGTTTCTTTTTCATATTCTTTTGAGTTCATAAATTCGTTATTCTTCGAATCACTATCCGCGCCAAATCCAAATTCAGTGACTTTGCACCCTTCAGAGACCTCTTTGTTATCAATTTCTTGGATTTCAGAGAAAACCACCTCACCTTTCACGCAGTCTCTGTCTTTTCCAACTTTCATGCCATCAGTATCCTCTTTCAAACAAAGCATTCTCTGTTTCTCTCACTCGCGCACCGAAATTCTCAACCTTTTTCACAAAATCTCGGTTGCCCCTGTCTCCTCCAAAAGACCCAGAAGCGAAATCTTCTATACGCACAGAACAAAAGAAATTGTTAATTTCTTTAACAACCCAATTCCCCTTTTGCTACGGCGCAGTTCTCAAATTGTCAAAGAGCAACTGAGTAAGATTTTCTTCACTCAAACTCGTTAACTTGATGCTGGAGAGAATTTCCGCAAATTTCAAGATTGAAGCTTTTGAGAGAGTGGGGTGGGCGGTTAGCCGTTTATAACAATTCCTACATTAATAATAAAAGGATTCTACAAAATTAAGTAAATTTAAAAGCACATATAATTCCTCAGAGCCATATTCAACTGTCTAATAATATATTCACTCATTTTTTAACCTCCAATTTACTTATTTCTGATATACATATTAATTAAATAATAGTAAAAATAACTGCAAGGTAAAAATTGGTTTTTTTAAGATTACCCAGAAGGTACAGGTTCAAGTTAGCAAACTGATATAAATTTTATAAAACAATTTGATTGTTTTACAAATATATTTTTATAACGTCGTTGGCCTAATGGTCATGCTAACGAGTGTGTAGTGTATAGCTTTACTGAACCAACTTGAATTAGCTTATAGAGACAATATGCCTCGGGAAAAGAGGGATCCACTGGAAAAGCAAACAATAGAAACATTACAAACCAATCCCTTTTTGTGAAATTTATGGCTTCACAAGCCTGATGTCGTGCCAAAGAGCAACAGAGGTATACAGTCTAATCCAAGCCTAGACATCGGATCTCAAATATGAAAATTCGAAAAAAATATAGAGCTAAACGATTCCGCAACCAAATGAAACTCAACTGTGCAGGAGCTGCAGAAATTTCAACGCAATAAATTGCAGATGTTCAGTTTTAGTTGCTTGGAGCAGGAGCAGTAGCAGGAGGCTTGAGAAGTGGCTGGAGCGCCTTAACAACAATGCTCATATTTGGGCGAAACTCAGCTTCATACTGCACACACAATGCTGCCACAGCTGCCAACTGCACAATATAAAAAACCAGACAATGAGGTGCTTGTAATTGATTCAACAAAACATGCAACTTCACTCTTTCGACTTGGATGACATGCATCAACTGATGCTACCTTGGCAACCCCTTTAGGGGGATACTCTCCCTTCAGTTTTGGATCAACACATTGTTTGACTTTGTCTTCGCTCAGCCTTGGAGTAGCCTATAACACAGCATTTCCTATTAAAGTTACATCTTCAAAATAAAAAGTGAAAAAGAAAAAAGAACGGAGAAAGGGACAAGAAGACGAATGTATGTAAAACTAAGCAGAGAGGCTATAAAATGGAACAAGGCACATGACTTACCCAAGTAACAAGACTCTGCTGTCCACGAGGCATGGTGTGATCAACAGGTTTCCTACCAGTTAGAAGCTCCAGAAGAACTACACCAAAACTATATACATCACTCTTCTGTGTCAATTGTCCTGTCATTGCATACCTGCAGTTTAGCCACAAGTGAGACATCAGTGAGATTACTACAATAGTAGCAGAATAGTACAGGAAAGAACAACAGTTCCAAACGTTTGCATGTACAGAGTGTTTTAGCACAAAAGTTCTTCAAAAATATTGTCCTAGAAGAGAACTAACATTCCTTAGCCTTGTGGGTTGAAAATCAAGACATGCAGTGTTAAGACAATTCTTGACCCAAAATAGTTTCAATCCAGTTCACAGTAACTTCAACTTGACCATGAAAGCAAAGCATTCAATTTTAATAAGAAAAGTTGTCCTTGTGTGATATTGCACCGAAATTGCGTCAAATTTGCCATTAAAATATAAGGCAATACAAACAACGACTGCATCTATTCCCCATCTTCAAGATCAATCCATTATAAGCATACAGAATTTGTAATCAACGGATATCTTAGTGGTAATACAAAACAAGAATAGATAAACAAGGTTGAAGAGTCTCTATTACAATTCAAGCAAGTATGTGGAGAAGTGAAGAGTTAGATAAGCTTACTCTGGAGCATGATAACCGAAAGTTCCCAAGACTCTAGTAGAATGAAGACGAGCAGCCATGTCAGGAGCCTGATTTGAGAGGTTGAAATCCGCTATCTTGGCTTTGAAGTCTTCGAAGAGGAGCACGTTGCTTGACCTGATATCCCTATGAATAATAGGAGGTTGCATTTTCTCATGCAAGTATTCCAACCCCCTTGCTGCATCAACAGCAATTCTTACTCGCTGCAACCAATCAAGAACTGGACCTGGCTGAGCCCCCTGAACTCCTTTTCTGCCTGCCATTGCAAGTGAGCCAGAAGGAAACAAAAAAGAAAACAATAAAAAAGTTAATTAGAAACATTGCTGAAGAGAAAGCTTATAACTTCCAATGAGGAAATGCAAGTGAAAAGAGAATTATACCATGCAATATGTCATGTAGAGATCCCATTGTCGCAAATTCATATGCAAGCACTCTGAGGTTTCCTTCAACACAATAACCAAGCAATTCCACAACATTTTCATGCTTTAGTCTTGATACCATGGAAACCTGAAATCAGAACAAGGATGTGTCTTAAAATACTATCTTCAACAAGACAATATTACAATAGCAAATTGGATATAACTAGAGGAAAATGCAATAATCAGATTCTTCTTTCCTCTCTCAACTATAGCCACACCTGGGTCAAAAAATCATTGTTTGATTCTTGCTCTGTTGCAACATCAAGCTTTTTAACAGCCACAGCTTTTCCATTCTCTAAGTTTGCATAGTAGACTCTTCCATAGGATCCTTCACCAATCAGGGCTTTGGAACCAAAATTATCAGTCTTCTCTTTAAGTTCATCCGAAGACAATGCAGGCACTTCAATTGGTGGTACTTCTTTCTGCACGTCAGACCTGACAGGAGCTGATACTTTTGAACTTTTTGGGTGCCCTAAAATCCAAAATATTAGCAACACATACCGGAAAAAAAAAATCCAACTATAACAAGCAACAGAATCCAATCTTGAGAACAACCAAGTAAAATTTTAAGTCCAAAATATGATTTATAGCGCTTGTGCAACATAAAATTTAAGCATATTGTTTCTACATAGAACAGAAGTACAAGAAGAAACACAATATAAGGATTGCTCTGCTGGCAGCATGTGTTCATAATCACTCAAGTTATCAGCAAATTTGGGTGAATGAACATCTACGGGGTTGCAATAGGTTGGAATAAAAATGTCAAAGAAAGAGGTATAGGATCATCTTCTCAAACTGTGCATTAAACCAAAACTAACAAACCCAGTAGTCAATAAGACCAATCATGGTCTTTTCTTCAACCTCCTAAACCCTTCATGCACCATTACATCACCATCATCCCCCTTCCACAACAATATAAGTCAATAAAGAAAAGATCCAACCCTCAAGCACACCACATACTTGGTAAAAGATCTCCAATAGCATTCTCCTCCAACAAAGCATCTAAATACAGACTTTTGGCTGTGGTTTTTGATCTCACTGGGGGTCTCCCCGTAGCTTGTACCTTATTATTCTTTTATTTCAATCTACTTGCTGAATTACCCCCAAAAAAAAATACGGAATTTTTTTTCCATCAAATGAAATCCAAGCCGAGGAAGAGATTACTTCAACTCTCTTTCCTATAGTTTTTCACTAAGTACTGCTATCAAAACCAACACTGCAGTGTGAAAAGTTCCAGTGTAACAAGTCATATTCGTTAGAGTGTTGAGTTGTGTGATTGGTCATTACTACTACCTTCGGCCTCTTTTCTGATTTCGTAAACTAGAAAATAACCTTGATCTAGGCCATAGTGAACATCTCAAAAGCAGTTGAAATGATTTTGGTACAGCTGCAAAAAGCTCTAATCCAAAGAACCACAGGCAATGAAAGAAACACATCACGATCTTCAAGAAAATATAAAAGCCTTGCACACCATTTTCTTTTTCTTCATTGCTTTTAGTCGTTATCGGCGCATAGTGGCAAAGTTTACAGAAGCATAAGATAAGATGTCTAACAACGTACCATCTCCATTGTTCCTTGGACTTCTTAGGTGCTCACTGTCGTGTGATGGGTACGACTCCTCTACTTGACAAGTGCAGCAAAGCCACCTCCGCATCTTGTCTCTCTTCCTCAAATACAAGTCGTCTTCAGCCCTTGCTTTCCCCAAGAGTATAATGTGGCCAGACCGAGGCGCATATGCCTGTATATTCAATTTGTCCGTCAACACCAAACAAGAATCTAGTGAATTGTATTCCAAATCAAAATAAAATGGAAGGATTCGAAAAACCCACTATCATCTTGGACCCTATCCATATCTTAACAGCCTTAATTCACGGAATCGTTGGCAAAAGAAGAGCATTGAAAACAAAAAATGCTCTTAAGGTAAAGCTCGGTTGCATTACATCCACTTGATTTCAAGAAATCAAAAACCGAAGCATTCAAATAAAAAGTCTCTTATCTAAGACGAATGCAGAATCCAATCAAACGTAGAATACTTACTCAGAAAATTACAAAATTCAAAGTCAATTCATACATTAAGATTAACTACCATCTTCCAAAATGCAAAAACAAAGTGAAATAAAAGAAGACCCGTCAACGAAACTGACCCAATTGACACCTCAACATCAGTTACGCACTTCAGAGAACGAAATTTGAGAAAGAACCGTCAATCAAACCGACCCAATCAACAAGTAGAAAAGAGAAACATCAAAAGAACGAAATTTGAAAAAGACTCAACAATCCGCACCCCAACTCGACGATTCTGACAATCATGTTCCATAAAAACAAAAAAACAAAAATCAATAAAAATCAAGAATTAAAAAAACAAAAACAGAATTTAGTATATATATAAATGAAGGATGTTAAAGAAAAGAAATGAAGCCAGGTATTTACAAAATGGAAAGGGTGAGGGAGAGAAGACGACAGAGACAGAGAAGCCCCAAACACACAAGCAGGAGAGAATGAAATTGCAAATGTAACAAAGCCAAAGAGTAAAACGAAAAAGGTAAAGTCCTCAACTGAAATTCGTTTCGTGACAGCTCAAAAAACCACCGAAATTACAGGACTAACCAACGGATCAATCACCCTCAATTAGAAAAATACAAAATAGGAACGCCAAAACGCAAAAGGAGATACTTTTGCTTTGTATGTATAATCTTAAAATCTAGGTTTCTCTCTCTCTCTAGGGTTTTGATAAAAATTTGCTGGATTTGATTTTGATATGTTAAGACAGAGGAGTGGGACAGGTAATAACATTGATTGCTTTTGTTGGAAGAGAAAGAGAAGGAATCAAATGGTTTGGTTTGTTAAGAGAGAAAATGGGTAAGAAATCGGAAATTTATGGAAGACCGTACGAATCAACCCTTTATGATATAATTAATAGTTACAAGTGTTCTATTATAAAATGGGGACAGTTACCCCTTAAAAAAAAATTGGGGACAGTCAGGCAGAACTTAGAAATCAAAATCAGTCTCTTGACTTAGATTGAAGTCGTCACAATATAGTAACAGTAGTAAGAAACAGGCGAGACCCAAATCAAGTCTTCATTGAAAAACACCAAAGATTCCTTAAACAAATCACTCCAGGTCTTGTAGATCAGATAGAAGCATCTCACCAATCACCACAAAGTCTACCCCTACCCTTTATAAAGAAACAGTCCAATTTTATGATGTCTTATTATGTCCAATGAATCTCAAATATTTATTTATGCGAGTCTCGCATAAGCTTCACATGAATAACCGTAAAGCTTGCATAAATAAATAGCTAAAATTTACTAAACACAATAATATACCATAAAAACTGGACAGAAAATCTAAACACTTTACAAGGAGTATATAGAAAGGACGAGAAACTAGCTTCCATTTTGACAAAGAAAAAAGCTTTAGTTCAGTGCCTCATAACTTCTTCATCAAGTAATAGACTATGGTGATTTATGATGGAATCAAGCTCATAGACTGTGGATAAAAAAGTCCTATCATTATTACA
>JANKYE010000001.1:17640775-17651313 GCA_032467995.1 Erythroxylum dillonii | reverse complement strand
ATATCATGTTGTCCTTCCAATGATTGAAGTTGGTGCCAATTCCATCAAGGCAATCTAACTTCACAAAGTCTTGGTTCATCACTTTGAGAGTGGACTCTTGAGTGGACTCCATGATAGCAACAAATAACACTTTAAGATTGTAATACTAAATGGGGGTTGGAAGTCCACAAAACAAAGAATGAACAATGAAGTAAATGGTGTTGCAGATATTTGAGAGAACTTGATATCAAAACATAAAGTTTAAAGTGTTCTGGGCGTGTTGGACACTTTCCTTAAAGTGTTATTTGCCCTATTATAGTTGCAAACTGGGTTAAAGGCAAATTACTTCTAAGATACAAAGAATGCAAGAATATTCAAATTGCAAGAGTATAAATGTTTTTCAAAAATTACAAATGCAGAGATTGCGTTGGTAAAAGATGTTAAAAACAAACATTTTTAATATTGACTAAAACTTATGTGTACATAGAGTTTTCAGAACAATCATACTTGTTCACTACCAGTTACAACTTTTGGAAAGAAAGCAACCCTTCAGAACAGTCACATATGTTCACTACAAGTCACAACTCTCGGAAAAGAAGCAACCCTTCAGAACAGTCACATATGTTCACTACAAGTCATAAATCTTGGAAAGGAAGTAACTCTTCAGAGCAATCACGTCTGTTCACTACAAGTTACAACTCTTAAAAAGGAAGCAACCCTTTATTTCCAAGTTTTACTTTAACTACTTATATTACAAACTAATTTCCAACAAGAGCTTGGAAGCTCTATGGATGATATTTCACTACTTTGTGCAATAACAATCTTAGAGAATTCTCTATTGGCAGAGAGCTCACTGAATACCCTTTTCACATTTTAACCACAAGATCATCCGAGCTATGGTCAATTGAATACCTCTCTTAATTTTAATTTCTTATATTACATTCTTCTTTTGCCTTTTCATTCAGCATTTTTGTTTCAAGTCAACTAATAAATAAACAATCTTTCTTTTGGAACAAATCAATCTTAAAACTATTCCAAAACAAAAAACAAAAAGAAACACATTAGTATTAGGACCAAGTTTAATGAATAGTTAATTCAATTATGGATGTAAGGCAAATAAATTTTGATGAGAACTTATGAAAAATCCATGGTCTTATAGTGTTTATGTATGATGAGGATCAATTTAACAATCGATTTATGTAATAATAAGTTTTTTGGCAAAACATATTAACAAAGTGAAGACTGTTTCAAGTGGTGTGTAGTCTTCCTTCTAGAATGCAAGGTGTGATGGTTTCTCAATGACGATGTGGAATTGAATATACTCAAATATTATGTCTTAATCTCAAGTTCTTTGTTGTGATGCCTTAATTTCAAAACTTATGATTAAAAACAGTTGAGAAGGGGAATAACATTTGCTTGTCTGGTTTGTGATCCAATTTCTTACAACAAATCATGAATTATTGCCCGAATCACTATGAAAAGATGCGATTGGACCAAAGAATTAGAAGCAAATCAAATCAGGTATGCTCCACATTATACACTGTGCCCATGAGATTTTCATTTTCCTAGAAACGGTCTTGAAATTTCTGAAAGCGACCCCTGAAATCGGTAAATGGATTTATAACCCCTTTGCATACACGCTGACCTTCTACTTCAATCACAACTCAAGAAGCTATAACCGACCAGATATTTTAATTAAAACAAAAACACGAAGAAAACACGTGATCAAAGTCAAATCTCCTGTCTTCTTCGTATTCATCTGGTTCAGCTCTTTCTGTGATATATACATTTCCAAAAGTCTTGGACATGTTAGAACGGGATTGCACGGTCGAAAACGGAAAGAAAAAGGACATGGTATAATATATATAGGAAACATCAAACATTTTTGCTCCACAACGTTTGTAGTTTGGTCGACCCGTGTATTGAGTGCAAAAGGTTAACGTGAACTTAAGTCACATTAGCAATGTGTGTAGACAGTCTTTGTCGATGGAGACTTCAGACTTAATTATTTTCCATGCAATTCCAAATTTTTTATGGAGTCACCGACCGTACGTTAATTGTTATCACAATAATTAATAGTTTAATTTTTTTTTTCAGAATTCAAAATTATTATTCTTTAAATCTATATTAAATAAATTCTCCAATATAATAACTTATTCAGCAAATTTAAATTTAAATTCAGATTATATTATAACAGTAATATAATAAAAAATAATTCAAAACCACCAAGGCTTAGAGGTATGTGGGCGGTTCCCGGATGAGATGGAAATTGATTCAACACGCATATATCAGTGGTCACGTTAAACAAGTATCTGTCATCAATTTCAACTGCTTGTCCGGTTATATTAATCGGCGGTATCGTCAAACAGACAACCATGTACAGATGTCAAACCCTAAGAATCAGATATTTCTACTTCTACTACCAACTCTTAGAAAATGAACAAAAGCTTGGTTTACTGTCTATACCTGAACAGAAGAATTTTATTTTATTTTTCAGATTAGGCATATATTATTGTTCTTGTTTTAATCACTGATTCTTTGGTTAAGTTTAGGAATGGCAACGGGGCAGGTATGGGGTGGGTATGCTATCCCCCGTACCCACCCCATGAACCTGCCCCCATCCTCATACTCGTATCCGTTGGGAGTTTGACCCCCATCGAGTACCCGTTTACCCGCCTCCTTTTTTTTAAAGATAAACTTATTTAATATATATATAACGAGTATATAAGTATGTATATATATATAATGGCAAAATGGTAATTACCATATAACCGGTAAACGAGTATGAGAGGTGGTATCTCCATATCCGCCCCATATCCGACGGGTATTTTTGTTAACCCTCCATACCCGCCCTACGGGTAAAATTTTGCTCCTCATATCTGCCCCGTTCGGGTAATTTTATCAGGTACTTATCGGATTCGGGTACAATTGTCATCCCTAGTTAAGGTTCCTAGAACATTGTAATTTTAAGGAAAAAGTAAAATTGAAGTTCAATTGTTCACTTGAATATGATTAACTAACTTCAAGGCCACTATTTTTAGTTCTATGAAATTAATTTGAATTGAATTTTAGTTCATTAATCATTTTTATTAATGTTAGAGATATAGCCTATTTACGAACTTATTATATCCTGTATTTCGGGATTAAATCTTTTGTGTCCATAATTCTGTGTCAACTCTATTTGACACGATCCCATTCACATATTTTTTTAAGTCCCACACATATGAATGGAATCATTTGAAAGAGTGGAAGAAGATTAGCACAGAATTATGGGAACAATGATCTTGTTCCCTGTATTCCACCTGTGCTCAAATGGAAAGGGCAAATGTGGAGTAAAAAAATTCAAAACTTTTGACTAAACTAAACCCAATTTGTTAATAAAGAAAACGACGTTTTTTTATTTCGGCGTAAATGACGCAATTCTATTGATTTTACCATTATTTTCAAAAACAGACTATATAACTCGGAAATTAAGCATGTAATACATGAAGTTTGCATTTTAAAAATATTAAATTAGTATTAACTTATCAATTTTTAACAATAAAATTATTAAATTAAATCAAACTAAAAACTTAGTCAATTTAAAACTTTTACTGTAAAAACGACTCGATTTTTAAAATATTAAATCTTCGTATCTTCTTCTTTTTCATTCTTTACGGAGCACTTCAAGTGTAGCCGCAAAATTCGTTTCGCCTTGCTTGACCTGAGTGGAGAATTTAGGAACTGTTGAGATCTTCTAATCACAATTCCAGGAATAGCCAAACTAAAAAAATAATTATATTAATTAATCATGCTAGTCACTGTTAAACTAGTGGCTAATGAATAAGTCAAAAGTTAATTTTGTATTTTCGTAAGCTGATATATTATATCATCCTCCTCCTTAAACTGAATTATAATATTGAAACAACTTCCATGTGTGGACTGTGGAGAGGAGGGCCCTCCAAGTTTGAACTTTTCTTCCTCATGCTTTTTAGATGAGACTGTGAGTCTTCCTGTTTCAGTTTCGGATTTTGTTCACAATAAAGTAATAACACCCATCTAGGGTTTTAAGAAACTAAAAGGGTAAGACGAAGGTTGTTGACTCATAATTTCTCAGTTTACCATCATATATATGCGTATCATTCTCAATGGACGGAGCTGCAACAAGTAATAGGTCAATTTGGGTACATCCTAAGGGGAGAATTTTTTTTTTTTTTTTTATTGTTGTGCTTTTGAACATGTTAAATTTTATATTAACCTAAGTATGTTACTTAAAGTTTTTAAATTTGATCTCTAGTCCTTTTTCTAATTTACATGACTGAAACATATACTAAAACTAAAATTTTAATTATTGCATGTCCAATTTTTTAATATGATAATTTGAACGTTCGAACTTTTTTAAAATATTTAATCTGACGACGATCAATCAATATATTTTAATGAAGTTATTCAAATTATAATGAAAATTTGTCAATACTTAAAAAAATTGCATTTATCATACTGTGTGTTAAAAATAAAATATGTGTTATAATTGTAAATAACTTACATCATTTTTTTTTTTTTAAAAAGACAATGATATAACCATGTTAGCATTCATTTCATCAATTCTATAGCCATTAATTTGCAGGCCTTCAAGGTATCGGTGAACAACTTTGTTGACTTACATTGATAAAGATTGAGAATTGGGACAAGATGGATTCAAAATTTGACCTAAAACTCAAACATTAGCATAGTTGTTTATACATCAAATTTGAAGTGTTAATAAATATGAAAAGGGTCTTCAAGCATAGCTATGTAGAAATGATCGTCCCGTAGGAACACTAGTAAATAGTAGCCATGAGCCTTTGTTAGCCTATGAGTTGTTGTGCTGCAACTACGAAGCGACATGTAGGTCAAGTCGTGTATAATTAAGATTAAGATAATACGAAGTGGAGGGGTTATGTAGCCATAATAACCCAAATCAAATGTGCCTAATTAAACATTAGATCACGAAAAGGAAGTAATAGTACTAGCTAACACATTATTAAGCATAAAGATTAAGGAAAAAGGTAAGCTTTTGTGCTTGGCCTCTCTAGATCGATCTGTCGCATGTCTGCATTTGCCTCCTAAAGTCCAAGCAAAAGATGGTGCAACCGGTACTGTTTTCTTTATAAACATGCATTACAAAGCTATAGCTAGTCTCTATATTACTTGTCTTTTTCCGAGTCTAAATGGTCAATTAAGTGTACACCTAGTTAGGCATGAGAATAGGGGTGAGAAAAACATGAACCACGGTCGCTTTCTCTGGTTACTTGTTTATTGGATTGAATTCTTCTCAACTAACAAAGGTTTCTTGGTGTTGGGTAAACCATAGCGGCTAATTATGACTTCAATTGCATGTAGAGTTCACCATAGAAACTGGTGGCTAGAATATCGTCCTGGATACTATAGCAAAAGTTTGGGATCGATCTCACTCATGTTCCATGTGCATTGCACATCAACTTTGCTTAAGACATACACCGTACATGTTTAATTTGTAAACATCATTTTGCAGACATACTCAGATTTTATGGGAACTTTAATGGGTAAGAATTTATTTCCAGAAATTATTATAGAATTGATGTAGACCCTCTTAACTTTGGAGTTTGATCCCTCCAAAGAAGTGGATTAATTAAGGTGAATGCGAAATAAACCTAACACTCTCTTATCTTTAAATTAAAAACTTGTTATCATTCTTTTACATTATAAATATATTTCTGTCAATCAAAAGATTTTTTACTCGATATGAGAGCAATACCTGATTATTAAGTACATAATATTCATCTAAAGCACATATATATCATATATTAAGAAAAGAACATAAACCAATCATCAAAATTACATTCAAGTAAATTAGGAAATAGAGATATTGTGCTTCTCAAAAATACATCTTTTCAAACCTATTTTTTGAAAAATGATGCAAATCATTAAAAGGAAACGAAACAATAAGAAAGAAATCGAAAAAAGAAAAAGAAAAATGACTTACGAATGGCACGTGGCAACATTTTTTTGTGTGTGTCAGGAAGGTTAAAGAAGAAATAAGAGAAGACAGTCGAGATTATAACAGGATTAGGAGATTGCTGTTTTTGTTTAAGTGTAATTAGTTGCAGTAAGACATTTGAATGTTGCAAGGGAGCAAGGGTCCTGCACTCACTCCCGTCTACTAGAATCTCTAAAACCACAATAAGCTTATGTAATTTTAAGTTGGATTCAACTATATCACCATTACTTTGGTAGTTTTAAGTTATCATATAATTAATATTGTTTAAATTATATTTGCTCAGGAACAAATAGTTTTATAGTATATAAGAATAATTTAGAAAATATTAATTATAAAAATTACAGAAACACTAAAACAATAACTCCCTTTGAATGCTAATTCAAAATTTTCAATTAATTATCTTTAACTTAAAAATGAATAATTTTGTTATTTAGATGTAATTTGGGAAATGAATGTTAACCAATAGAGTTGCATAGAGTGAACCACTGGCATTGAATTACTTTGGTGTAAATTTCAAACTTATTCCTAATTTTTATCTCATGTAAAAAATCTCTTATTCAAAAGCAAAATTCAAACTTGTTATTAATTTTTTATCTTGTATCAAAAAACTTTGTTGTTTTGCACCAATATTATAGTTATAAATTTTATATTAAACTATATCAAATATTAAAAAAAAACTCTTGTAATTTCAAAAAACTTTGGAAAACCTCTTAGTCTATGAAATTTTTTAAGAAACCTTTTTATAGTTTTCAAATTTTCAAAAATTTATTTGTTTTTAGACTTTAGTTAAAAAAAAATAAAGAAACATACACAAAATGAACATTACATATAGACCAATCAAATGATACTTACACAATAACCTAAGTCATTTCTTAAATTTAAACTTAACTAATTAAACTCGACTCAAACTAATAATTTATTATAATTATCTTAAATTATGAATGTCAGTTTAATTTAATTAGTTTGAATTGAGTTTAAAAGCTAAATTGAATTACTATGTCAGTAATATTTGTTTAGTCCACATATGTTATTCATATCGTGTGTATTTTGTCTTTATTTTCTAACCAAAATCTAAAAAATAGAGTTTTTTAAGACATTAAAAACTAGAAAATTTTCAAGATTTTTAAAATTTTCTAAAGTTTTTTATACCGCGTGAGAACTCTATGTCTTTTATTCTATTATGAGTTTATAAATTTTATCGAAAAAATCTTAACCTTCACTTTTTAGCTCTAAATAACACCATCTTTAAGAAATTAACACTACAACATAAACAAATTTTGGTTATGAAAAAATAATCACTAAAAGTCTCAAAATTGTTGCTAATAGTTTTTTTTTCCTACACTTTGTTTCGTAGCAAAAAACTCTTAGCGAGGTTTTGCAAAATCATTGCTAATACTTTTGGCTATTCTTAATTTTCGTAGCTTAAACTTATTATATTTTTAGTTACATTTCCAGCCAACGATTTTTAACTACGTTTTTTTAAGCATAATCAAAATCTTTTATCTACGTTTTTAAAATTTAACTAAATTTTTTTTATAAATATAGTCAAAATTTTAATATATATTTTAGCGAAATGATATACCATGATTATAATTATTTGTGACATTTTTAATCCATGTTAATATATAAAATAATTAGATTTTTATTTATTATAAAAATATACAAAAATAGTTGATAATTTAAAGTATTGTATATAAAAAATATCAATAAATTTGTTCATGCTCAAGATTTTAATTACAACTTCAAAAATACTGATATACAAAATAGTAAATATAGAAATTAATTTAATCACTAGCCTCGTTTTCATCTTCACTTATTACATAATTTGCGCTAAGTAATTTTTTGAAGTACTTTTCATAATTGACTGATTTTTTTCAAGTGATTTGTTTTCCTTGTCAAGCTGTTAAACATATGCTGGTCTTGATAAGGATGAAACAGTTATCTTAGTACCAAATCCAAGACCTTTGATATATCGGATCGTGTACCTAGCGCCTTGTTGCAAATGTCTTTTACATTTATTTCATTTCCCTCAGACATTGACGTTTGCAACAAATCTTTGCATCTTATTTTAAAATTAATAAACAAAACCAATATTCAATGCAAATATTATTAGTTAATACTACAAAAATAAATAAACTTGAAATTTAAACAAAATTTAATACCTACATAGTTATTTTGCGCTTCTTCAGACATCCTCCATTGACCTTCCTTATAGTGAGTGAATTTGTACATTGTGATCCTATCACACTCTTGTTCATATAGTTCCTTCTCACTCTGTTTTATGAAAAACAACATATAATTCACAATAAATAATATAGTGTTTACTAATATAATTATAAGTTATGAAATAATATCTTACATATTCATTTCGCATGACGACTACATATATATGTATATACTGTTAGTGTGTCAATTAAAGATGAAAATAATTGAAGCATTATGTAAGGAGAAAATAAAGAAATACAACTGAAAATTGATATTATAAGACACTTTTTATTGACTAATAGAACTTAAATTTTTACATAATTTGATTGTTATAAACTTTATTTTTGATATAAAGTGAAGTAATAGCTTATTTTATTAGTCTCTTTTTTAATTTTGTTTACTCTATTTACAATTAGAATACATCCCCTGAAAATTTTTTTATAATAACAACTTTTATTTTTTTCCCATTTCTTACTTTGTATGTGCTCATTTAAGATTTTCTTTCTTTCTTTTTTCTTATGTATGTGTGTGTGTGTGTTTTAATTCTAATAAAAAATAACTAGAAATGTTGATTTAGATTTTAACTAATAAGAAATGCTTGACTTAACAATGGACATATGAGAGCTTGACGGTTTGTAAGATTAAATAGCTTAATTGTAAAACTTGATTCAGTCTATTATATCAAGAATTGTTCATTTTATGCCTAGGAATTGTATAAACAGCTAGAAATTAAATAGAAGAAAAGAAAAATAAAAAGAAAGAGAGGCACAATAATCACAACATTTTACTTGGTTATTGTTATATCGACTATTAATTTCATATCTATATCTTCTCTCTCAATTTTTCAATCATTTTCTTCCTTTCCTTTAGTCATACCAATTAGAGTCTTACATAACTTGATTTAGGGAAGTGATAACATATGATTATCTCACAATTACAATCACCTTATTCGTTTTTTTATCTAGAGATAAACTTTGCTACTTAGAGATAAACATTATGTTCAATATCTTTTAATCTTTTTAGTTTTATACTATAACTTACCTCATATATCTCCAATTATGTATATCAAGGTCCTAAGACCTTCTGTAAATATATAGAAATATACAATACAATTTCTTATTCTTTATGGTATTAAAGCCCACATCAAATATATATTTTTCCCTTTACCACAAACAACACCAACATACACTATTCCTAAAAGGCAATAACAACAATTCAACAAGCATCATTCAAATTATTCACAACAGGCACCAACAAAAATTCAATAATATCATCAATGGTAGACATTAACATACCTACACTACCATTGAACCAATTACAAGCTTTCTCATAACACCACTAGAAACAAACTATCTTAGTTGAAAAAATTAAATTCAAGCTATTTTAATTACCTCTAGTCTCATCGATTATGTGGATGGCATTATCTCACCATAAGATGTAGCTTCAAGTTTGGAATCCCCGTCTCTAAAATATCACAAATGACAAAATTTTGATCAACTCGTCTATTGCTTTCTCACCGCAACCCTTTCACCTTTAATCGCATGACTATCTCTTAGCTATCACACAGCTTGTGAACTCTAGCTTAGACTTGTTAATTACTTTATGCAACAATCAGCTTCACAATGCTCTCTTCTCTATCTTAGATTGCATACATTTAAGAAAGGCTTAAGCACCATCACTGATTTTCTTTTCCTTATCTTTATAACTGTAGATGAATTAGTGGCTATTGAAGAAAAACTTTTTGATGAAGATTTGGTCCTCTTCACCTTGAATGGAATTCCAACTAATTATGTGTTGGGACTCAATCTCGAAACCGGACCCCAACCGAAACAAAACGAAAAATGAAAGCGCAAACAAAGCGAAACTAATGAACGAATCGGAAGAACGGATAACATAAAGCGGAATCAAAATCATAAGCGAACTCGAAGAAGCAGACTTACAAAACAAAAACAAATCGCTGAAGAACAAAAATTGAATTTTGACATCCGGGAAACGAAGATCTTAGAAAAACGTCGCGTGTCGCGTTGAAAACCCTAAAACTAAACCAATCCGAAATCTGTTATAATTTTTTTTTCAACTTTATTCTTTTTCTCTTTATTCAATCTTATACAAAACAAACCAATATTATTTCCCATTTGGAAATTCATCAATTCCAACATCTCAATCAAAAACTCAAATCATAAAATTCGTCTTATACAATTATACAAATCCCATAGTTCATCTTTTAACCAAATCTTATTCTAATTCTTTCTTCGATCAATATTTACCAAAATTTTGGTAGCATAACGGCTGCATTTCATAAAACCCAAAAACCTGCAAAGGGTTTTTAAAACACACTTCTAATAATCCAAATCAA
>JANKYE010000001.1:17583850-17598352 GCA_032467995.1 Erythroxylum dillonii | reverse complement strand
CAAAATAACACTTAACTTTGACTGATCAAAACTTTTACTCCCGATATCGAAAAATATCAAACTTTATGGCGACAGAAGCTACAAGTTTCATGAAGATCCTTTTTTCAAATTCTACTTAAATCAAAAAGTCAACTTTTATCCCCAAAAAGTCAAACTTTCCTTAATTCTATTATTTCTCACACTTTTTCTCTTTATTTCTTGGTCTTTAACTCCATTAAAGCAATTTATTCACTAAAAATTTCATTTAAACTTAAAACGTCATTTTAGGCCATACCTTAACATAAACCTCAATAACAAGAGCATTTTTCGCCTATCTTAATCTCATCTAACAATTCACATTTGAAATTTTCTTTTTCTTTATTCATTCTAATTTCCTTATTTCATGTCACTTGACACTTCAAAATTTTAAGAAAAGTTGGGGGTCCAACAAGTACTTTAGTTACGTATCTTGGATCGAACGTAAAAGGGCAAGAAACGAAGAAATGGAGAAATATCTTATTTTGGTCTCCGTAACTTCAAACGAGCTTTTTGAAGCCGAAACGAGTGCGAATCCACCGCCACCTTCATAGGAACTCCTCTCTGGGACACAGGTAAGGCCTTTCTACAATTTTCTCAAAATGTAAGGTCTCTTAACGGGTCTAAAAACCCTTATGCTTATGATTAATTATTGAGCAACTGTAGGAGGCCCTAACCTATATATATAGCTTCTATATCGGACTTTCCCATCACAAGACCGATATGGTTTCGGTCCACATTGATTGGGATTCATTTTCCACATAGACATCGACTCATTCATTTAGATCATTTATTGAGCCACTTTATTATCTTTATCTGGATCAAATTACATACCTTAACTGATAAGTTATTAAACAACTAAAAAATGCAATTAATAGTTGTCAAACTTTATGGAAAAGGACAAAATTGTCTAACATTCTCCCCCGTGGATAAATATTAATTGCAGTTTTAACTCTAGTTTAAGAACAATTTTAAAAACTTGGTTAAGCCACGCTGCTAAATTAGTTGACTAAGTTTTAAAAACAAAACATTTGATCCAAAGATAACGAAAGTTCATCATTCTGTCCTGCAAGGCTTTCGATACCGAAAAGTATCAAATGTATGTGCCGTGTGTCACAGATTTAATACAATCATGAATATCTAATACCTCACTAATATGAATTGAAAAATGGAGTGTGGAAAACTAGGATAATACCTTTATGATCTAAATTATATCATCTTCGTTTATAGGTCTCGATTTCTCTAACTTTATGCTAAACTGTATTAGAGAAATCTTCTTTTCTCTTACCGAATGCTAAACAACATTAGAGAAAACTTGTTTCCTCTCACTAAATGCTAAACTGCATTAGAGAAAACCTTTATGCTCTTCAACTGAATGCTAAACTGCATTAGAGAACCTTTATATTCTCCAACTGAATGTTAAAATACATTAGAGAACCTTTATGAGATTAAAAATTTATATCCCCTATGTCATGTCAAATTTATGGATATCCTTACTAAAAGTGTATGTGTCTAAATGACATAGGCACAAGATCAATCTGTATATATGCCCAATGATCTTTAAATGCTTAAGATCCACACAAGCCTTAAGACTTTCATACGTATTATGACAATATACGATAACACGTATTGCCGAGGATAAACGATGATCATCTTTATTGATGAACTATTATACCGTCATAATACATCAAAATGTACAACTGTACATGGAGAAAACATAATGATCCGCTAATTAACAGTGTTGTGTCACGAACACAAGTGGGTGAAGTCCTTTAGTTAAAGGATCGACTAACATTTTCTCATTCCTTAAATGCTCCAAATCTTAATGTCACCTTTTCGTATCAACACCTTTATGACCAAATAATTGACCTTTAAATGCTAAGACCCTATGATATTCTTTATTGTTATTAAACAACATAGCAGCAAGATTATCACAGTATAACCAAATGAGTCTAGCCACTGAATCAACCACAAATAACTCAGAAATCAAGTTTCTGAGCTAAACCGTCTGTGAAGCAAACCCATAGTATGTACTCTGCATGTATAGTCAAGGAAGTTACCTGTGTTTACTTGACACACTTCCACGACATTGTACCATCTGCAAACTTAAAACTGTAATCTTAAGTGGACTTTCAATCATCCAGACATATGGTTAAAATTTGAATCTGAATTCCTTACGAGGTTTAGTCTGTTGATTGTGCTATATGTCAATATATAATCCTGAATTTCTTTATGTATCTCAACACTTGTAGAATGCATTCCAATGGTCTACATTTGAATTAACCAGATATTGACCAAACAGTCAAATTGTGAATGGAATATCCTGCCTAGTACATAGCCGAGCATACATCAGGCGATCAACCATACTAGAATATGGAATATTCCTCATAACCTCTCTCTTTACTTTATTTTTTGGATATTGTGCCAAAGATTATCTCTCACTATGAGAGATAGATGCTACAACAGGTTTACAGTTAACCATATTAAACCTTTGTAATATATACTCAATGTATGCATTTTATAAGAGGACTGATAAGTGTTGAGATCTGTCCCGATGAATCTGAATACTTAGGACAGAAGATGTTGCACCAAGGTCCTTCATGTCAAAGTTCTTGACCAAAAGCTTTTTAACCTCATACAACATGGTCAAGTAATTTTATGTGAGTAATATATCTTCCACATGCAGTAATAGGAAGATAACTTTGCTCCCCCTGACCTCATAGTATAAGCATATTTTGAACTTTATTTTCCATAAAGCTGAAAGAGGTCACAACCTCATCAAATGTAAGGTATCACTTTCGAGAGGTTTGATGTAAATCATATATTGATCTGCATAACAAGCAAACTATGTTAGTTCCATATGGATCTTGAAATCCTTCAAGTTGTACCATATAGACCTATTCATAAGGGTCTTTATTCAGAAAAGTGGTTTTGATAGCCATCTAATGTAACTCTATATCATTATGAGCTACAATTGCCATCATTACTCAAAATGTATCCTACAAGGATACGAGAGAAAAGGTAACATAAATTCAACCTTTCTCTCTGAGTAAACCATTAGGCAACTGAGTGGGCCCATAAATTACTGAACTTTATCCTGAAATTCTTTAGGTCTAATCTTCATTTGTAACTGTTGAGTTTGCAGTTTCGCTGTAAACCAATTGACTCTCAAACCTTACTATGCTTCATGGCTTGCATGTTGTCATTCATTACATCCCACCACACATCTGCATTAGGTCCAGAAATATCTTTTGTAAAAGTAACTGGATCCGTAACATGTCTAATAGCATAGTCATGTACACCTGATAGACTATATATATAGGTGTAGTAAGATGGGATAGCAGGTCGTCTCATTCTAGTGGATTTACCTAACTGTATTAGATCTTGTACCCCCAAGAATATATGTATGTACAGGCATGGGTTCTTGTTCCTGTACAGGCACAGTATGGAAACTTAGATCCACCGAATCTAACTATATAAGTAGTGGATTCATGATAATTGTAGTATCCGCCCTGCTATCATTCGAAGAGTCAAAGAGCCCACCATCATCATAGACATTGTATTTTAAAAACTTAGTTGTTTGTAATTCCACTATTTCGGTCCCTCCTTCTCTACAGTAAAATTTGTAGCCTTAAAGTGACCAGGATATCTTACTAAATAGCAATGAGCAGAACAAGCACGCAATCTTTCTTTATAAGGATTATACTATCTCAGTAGGGCATCCCAATACACGAATGTGTGCAAGGTTGGGTTTCCAAACTTTTAAATAATCAAGTAGATTAGCCCTATTTTGCATTGACTTCTTCAAGTATTTTAGGGTGTAGTTATATCTTTCAGCAACACACCATTTTGCTTAGAACTACTTGGTATAGTGAATTAAGTCACTATTCTAGCTAAGTCCAAATATCTGGGAAACAAACCTTTTAAAGTCCTGAAACACCATGTTTGCTATGGTATTCTCCTCCACGGTCAAATCTGACTATCTAGATGAATTCCCCCAATTGGTTCTCAACCTTTAGTCTTTAAGCAAGAACACATAACTGTAATGGGAATAATCATCAACAAATGTCAAAATACATTTTGAATTACACAATGCAACTGTATAATGTCTACCGATATCTTTATGTATCAAACTCAATAAGTCAAAAGCACAGTTGACCTCAATATCCTTATTAGTCAACTTACCCCTGCAACAGTCAGCATATGTTCTCAGATCATCATAATCTAGAATTGAAAAATGCTTTCGTTGATCAATCTCTCAACCCTAGCTTTGGAAATATGGCTGAAACTTTTATGTCACAGTATGTATGACTTCTCATTCATTAGGGTCCTTCATTTCATAACTAGTTTGGTAAGATGCGAAGAAACATATATCTAATTCGAGGTAAGACACATTCTATACAAACCATATAACAAGAAAGTTGTACCATTATGTTTTGCATTAAACAACTGCATTACATAATCAGTAAATACAAAACATTAACTCTCTTTGTCCAAAATTAATCAAAAGATCACATATGAAATGTATCGTATAGAACCCAAATAAACCTTACTACAAGGTTCAGTATATACATTCCCTATAGATATTACTTACACTTCTTCATTGTTGTAAACCATTGGTTCCTCCTTCTCTTTTATTTAGCTTTATCATGGATATGAACCACTGCATTGTGGAAGCATCGTGATCAGATATTCCACTGTATAGCCACCAAATACTTAATGCGGCTATCACAAATTAGATTCATAAATTAACAAGCCAATGAGTTACCCGATTGTCACAGTCTTTCCTTCTAGGCCTTATACTGCTAGTTTCTTTATGTCATACGGACCTTTACCAGCATTAATTTGAACAACATCAGAATGTGGAGAAGATTTGAACTTTCTACCTTTGAACTTAACGAGTTTCATCTTTGTCTTCACTTTAGTTGCTTCAAGGGCTGTAGGAGTAGCAAACTTGAGTTTCTCCTCCTCAGCAACACATGGGCAATCAAAGCATTGAAGTCCTATTCCTCATCCTGCGAATAATATGTCATCATCAAATTACTAAACTCTGGAAGGAGTGTATTCAGAGTCTGGTAAACAATGAAGACATCAGGAAGAGTAATATTTAACATCTTTAGTCTATTGTGAAGATGAATCATTCTCGATATGTACTCCATCACTCCCCTTTCTCCCGTATATCTCATGGAGAGTTATTTTTTCGTCAAGGCACTTGTCTCAATATTAGGTGAGATTGTTTACCTCTGGAAAACATTCCCAAGAAACTCCTTCGCTATATCTTTGTCCAAAAGTCTACTTAACAAATGGTCAGGTATGGATCTCCTAATGGTCATCAAACTTAATCTATTAGACCAATCCCAAGCTCTATAGGCTGTTTTATGAGCTCTCGAGCTCATGGATGTAGGTGGAGATGGCCTAGATGTATGACCATATCAACCTCAGCTATCTCCACAGCATTCAATAAATCATTCGTCCACTTCTTTGTATTGAAACAGGTCAGGGTTTCAATGGTGACACTGATTTTGTTGACCAAAAAGGTGAATTTCAAATGATAATGTTTAAATTAGTACAAATGTAGGACAACAACGATACTCAAAGCCATTAAATAGTTTCTTTTCTGAAAATTCGGTCACACATATTATGAAATACCTATGGGCTGAATACATAATATATGAAACTAGACCTCCACATAAAAACGATCAGAGTACAAACCATCAACTCTCATGACACTACCACCTGTGGGCGAATAGATCATTCAAGCAATAACTTTCCTCTATCTAATGTCTTTATGAATATCTCAAAATCTCATGTAAGGCCAACACTTGTAGACAGAATAACCAAACATGATACTAGAGACATTCCCTAACGTGTATGCTGAACAATTCAAAATACTGACTCGAAAGGCCACTGTGGTGACTACTTCCTCATCAGTGCTGAAAAAGTCCACAAATACAAGGAATACATCTTTATGTTATCCTCACATTCTTTATAGGCATATGGTACGTGACAATGTAACATCAATAAATGTAAAAATCTGAATGCATAGTCTAATTGTTACACGCTCGTACTGAAGACATTCTCTGAAAACTTCATTTGAGATTTCGTAAAAGAAAATCTTAGTAAAGTGACTATCGTGCGTCACCGGACACTGAACCGACTAACCGAGACATGAGAATCTCATGTATCTCCCTTGTGTTAAGTTTATTGCATGAAAATTCACTCAAAAATAGCTTCAGGATGTCTTAATTCCTTTTCGAAGCGATTATCATGCAATCCTGAACAATGAGCATGAGACCCGAGACATGAAAACTTGAAATATCTCCCTCAAGTGAAGTCCGAAGCATGAAAATTGATTCGAAACCGGATTCAGAATACCTTAATTTCTTTTTCTTGAGTTAAACTTTAATTTATTACTAATGTAATAAATTCAAAAAAATAGAAACTCACTTTATAGAGAGAAAATCGAAAAATCTTCATTTTTAACCACCCAATTACGCCATCGCTTTGATACTACATGTAATACGTAACAATACCTTAATTACATATCCCGGATCGAGCGTGAAAGGGCAAGAAACGAAGAAATGCGAAAATAACTGATTTCAGTTTCCGTAACTTTAAAAGAGCTTTTCGAAGTTGAAACGAGCGTGAATCGACTGCCGCCTTCACGGGAACTCCTCTCCAGGATACGGATAAAGTCTTTCTATAGTTTTCTCAAAACATATGCTCTCTTAACAGGTCAGAGAATCCTTATGCTTACGATTGATTATATGAACAACTGTTGGAGACCTTAGCCTATATATATAGTTTCCATATCAGGCTTCCCGATCACAAGATCGATATGGGTCCAGTCCACACTGAGTGAGATATTTTTCTACATGGACTTCGACCCATTCATTTAGATCATTTATTAGGTCACGTTATATCTTTATCTTGATTAAATTACGTAACTTAACCGATAAGTTATTAAAATTTTGAAAAATGCAATTAACAGTTGTCCAATTTTATGGGAAAAGACAAAATTGTCCAACAGATGAATCTTGCATTTTTTGCGCCTGTTTGACCTAACAGGGTTGAGATATGATGTTCTAATTGTTTATGAGTTCATTTGAACTTAGTCACCCTAGCTTTGATATCAATGAAAGATTTTTAGAAAGTTTGGGGATAAACTAGATCGAATTTAAGTAAGTTGATATACAATAAGGATATCATATCTCATTCTAAAACTTTTAAAGTAATGAGTTAATGAGTTTTATCTTTGTATATAACCCACTTCATGTTTATGTCTGGTTTCAAAGTGAGATTATCTACTTGTGAATTTCCAACACCTCTAAGTGAATTCAAATTGGGCAAGAGTGTTTCCTCAGCTTGAACTTAGATTTCTCATCCAAAAGAACCAAGTCTAATTTACTTCTCACGTATCCTCTTATTTAACATGAAAACAGCTAAGCTTTAAGAGATTAGATGACGATGAGAACTCTCTTCTCCCACCAACTTTGATTTGGCGTATCTGTCAATTTCCCACCGCGACAGCTTAGGAAACGAAACTTGTCCTCATCTTGCGACAAAATTTTCACATCGAATTTGTAGCACTTGACGTATAAATAAATTTGAACTTTTGAATCGCCCAACCCATTATAATGCTCAGTGCGCGGATTTGATGTGTCCACTGAAATCCACTTTTCAATTCTGGAACTGAGTCAAGCATCAAAGGTCCGAATTTCTCAATAATGATAAAAGCTTGTTGCTTGCATTTACATCCAAAACATTAAAAAAGAATAGTAACAAAATCTTGACATGTTCTTCTAATTCTCGATATAAACATCATCAAATTTTGATCACATGTAGTAATTCTCTTCCCTTAACAAGTTAATGTGGTAAAAACACCTTTTGAGTTCGCCACCAGGTAGAACAGTACACGAACAGACCAACTGTTGGGTAACAGATATGATTTCAGACGCTGCAATAATGTGTTGGAGAGATCCAATCTTAACACACTAGGTTAAGACCATGTTCTCTCCTTTTTTCTTCATTGCGGAGAAACAGGATATGGTATCATTTACTCGCCAGGACTTCTCTTCTTTTTACCCTTAAATTGATTACCATCTGGCAGTGGACCAAAGAGACAGATACGCAGATCACCTTGTAATAGTCGTTGGTGGAAGTAGTTTTTATACAAATCCCAGAATTCATCTCTGCCAAAAGTAATGGAATTTAAGGTGCAAAAATCAAAGCAAGAACAAAAAGATACAGCTAGAAAGATAGTAAACATGAATGCAAATGAAACTCATTATTACACCTGACTTGGGGAAGTGTCATCAAGGTATAGCCTTTAACATCTGGGTGCATATCGAGCACTATCATTCTTAAGCGTGAAAGCCCCAGTGCCTCAATATCAATCAACTTCTTCACCCTTCATGTGAAAGATGAAAGCAGACAGACAAATCAATCAATTACTTGAGAATAAAAAAGATCAACTGAAGAACATAATGAGAAAGATGAATACAGGCAAATCAATTACTTGAGAATGAAAAATGGTCAACTCAATAGCAAAGTTATAATGAGAACAATTAACTCGGGCCAATCAGTCACTTGAGAGTGGAAAAGATCAACTAAATAGCATAGTTAAAAAGCACACGTTCCCTGCCACCCAACCACCTAGATATGAACAAAATGAGATTTGAGCATCATTGAATGGAGAGGTGGAAGAGACTAAACCTGATGTAATTGAAAATTGGGCTTCTGGGATTTTCGAGTTTAGGGCTAGAATTAAAGAAAAAAAATGAGAATAAAGGATGTGGTCTAAGAATCACTCTTTGTGTTTGTATCAAGAACTAGGAATCACACCTAAGATTTGTAACAAACAAAATTATTAGAACCACACCAACAGATTTCTACACATCACTTCTAGAATATAGGAACAGCTCCCTAAGTATCTAAGAATCAGTATTGGGAAATAGAATGCGTCACACTTTTAAATCTCAAGATCTCACAAACCATTAAAAATCAACAACCTTCATTAGAAACCTATCCGTGTGATTCTAATAGTTTTACTTGGGTCAATTATTTAGTGTGATTCCTAATTCTTGATACAAACCCTAGGACTGGTTCTTTGATCTACCCTTTGTTTGTTCTATTTACTAAATTAAAGTTTCCAACAATCCTAATCTGAATTTTCAGCAACACAAGCATGAAATTTTGACAACCTTTATTGAAATTCCAAACTCAAACTAAAATTCCAACAAATTTAGGAAATAACAGCAGTTTATCCATGTTTCACCAAATTGTTAGAACTTTCTCCATTCATCCTACATCAAAATCATTGTCAACTGGACCATTTGGCAATCTTATTAAGTGAGGTTTAGATATGGTTGGCATTTAAAATCATCTCCATTCGATACTTTCAGATCTATTTTCTGATCTTTTTGACATAGAAATCACACAGTAATCAAAGGACAATCCAAGTCCTGAAAGAAATCAAAAAGAAAAGTCGAGCAATAGCCTAGTCAATGTGAATCAAAAGTTTGATTATCGGAAGCATACAACGGTGGCCACGCGAATTACAATGTTGGATAAGATAAATGTTATTCCATTTCACATGTTGCAATCTGTCATTTCCAGTCATAAATGTTTTAATATTTCTTTGTACTGAGCAATTTTAAGCTAAAAACAGCATTGAGGACTAACCGGCTTGGTGTACCACTGCCAAAATTCACTCGCTGTTTCAATAATGCTATCTGCATCAACCAAAACAGGACAGAAATGAGCAAAGAAAGAAAACAGAAAAAGTTGAGTCAAATGGATATGTAGTCAGGTAAAAGGGTGGTCAGGTAAAGGGCATATCAAGTACATCTAAAAATGCACCTATACGAGTTTTTGTTTTCCTGCAGCCATGAGCACACTGAAATTAATTATGTAAGAACAATTTCGGGATCAGACTGACGTGCAAATATACATATTCAGCATGCCAGTGCCCCTGGTCATCTGTTGAACATTTGCATCATTTCCCAATTAACGGTTCAAAGCAAAATAAGAGAGATCTGGCATGAATTGATAGATTGCTGGCAAAAAATTTCTATGAGAGGAATTAGTGAGTTCTTCACAAAATTGTTGTTCTGTGGGATTTGAAGATTCACCAGTAAAAAAAAAAGTCGGAACTAAGGAGTGATCATTGAAACTGATATAATAATCTTGGGATCAGACTGACGTGCAAATCAAGTGATTCAGCATGCCAGTATATTTGGCAATCTGTAGCAATTTTGCATCATTTCCCAATCCAGAACTAAAAGAACCATATACAGGTTAATATGGAGTACTAGAGCACGTCAGCATCAGTGCTTGAAAAATAGTCTTAGGTATAATTTCTAAATTAGGAGTTTCTGCAAAGTAGCAACTCCGTAAAAAATATTAAAAATTAAAAACAAGTTTTTGGGATCAAACTGCCGTGCAAATAACTACATTCAGCATGCCATGCCTCTGGTAATCTATGATAAAACTGCATCACTTCCCAATTCACAGCAGAAAGCATAATACCAGAGTACAACAAAGCAGGTTCAAGAACTCTTGGTACTTTTAAAACCAAACCTCTACATATTAACCAAAAAAGAAAATCACTTTTCTTGATACTGGTATATGGACATTGTTGTCACTCAAAAGAAAAGGCATAAGCAATCTCAAGATGGCAGTGCACTTAGTAAGGAAGAATAGTATTTCGGGATGATGAATAAAATCTTCACAAAGCTTGTATGGTTAAACTTAATGGAGACGAATAATCATATTGATTACACTTTCATTAATCAAATATGATTATATGAACACTTATAGCAAATACGAACACAAATAGAATGAAACTTCTTGAAGAGAAACTATGGCACAAGGAAAGAAGATAAGAGAAAAGCATGCAAAATGATAAGGGAAACACCTGTTCCTCAACCTTCATATGCTTTGAGAATAGTTTTACAGCATTGCATTCTCTCGTCAAAGAGTGCAGCCCCCTGAAGAATTATGAAGAATTTTTTCTCATTTGTTAGAATTCCATAGGAAAGATGGATTTACATAACACTCTATGTTACACTAGTAAACCAAAATGGAACTATCTTATCTCACTTCTGAGAACATGATCACTGCACAAGATAGAAAAGAAAACCCACCAGACCTTAGCAATTCTATAGCTCTCAACGCTGAAGAACTAAGTACAAGAACTGCAGGATTCCCAGGATCAATTTTTCCTTCTACAATCTGCCCTTCATAAAGGTCTTCTTTCCAAGAAGGTCCATAAGCTGCTTTAATATGCTTCCCTAAGGACTTGACATCTTTATCAAAGTTTTGAGATAATTCCACAAAGCATTTGTCTGCATATTTCATAAATCAGACAGCTAAGGAAAAGTAAAAGCAAAGAACAAAAAGCACCCAACAAATAAACATTTGAAAAGGAGTAAAAACCATAAACACCTCTTCCAAACATAATGCGCTGAAAAATCACGATTATTCACTCAAGAAAAAATAAACCAATATTTTTCTCCTCATAAAACTCTAAAATCCACACAAAGTCACAACCTTTTATACTCAAAGTTGGGTTCTCTGATGACCCAAAAGGTTCTAAAATAAAAAAGCATCAGAAAACAGGTACAACTACACACCAGTAATAGATTCGCGTTCAAGAGAGGACAAGGAAACCCCATTAGCTGATTCAAATGCATTAAGAAAGAAACTGAGCTGCTGCGATGCTGATGTTACTGGCACCACCTCGTTCTTTACTGGGTTGTTTTGATTTTCACTGATATCGCTTATACTTTTGTCGTTGTCTTTTCTCTTCTTTTTCTTCTTAGAAATAAGCTTGGAATTGGAAGAGAGTTTAGAGTTTATGAGAGTGGCTCTTATTGTCTTCTTCTTCTTTTCAGCTTTTCCGCTCCCCATAATTAGGGTTTAGGTTTTCTGTGCTATGATTTAAATATATAAGCCCGCCCGGCGTGTTCAACCCCCAGTAAAATTAGGGTTTGCAAAATTTTCACTTCACACGATTTCCAGTAGTTTGCACCTTACGTACATCCTAGTTAGCCATTTAACGAGGCGCCAGTTTCTTTAAACCTCAAGCATGTGACACTCACTTTTTTGCATTATGGTAATTAAAAAAAAACTTATATAAATTGTGTAATTATTAAAATATATACATAGAAATTAAAAATTAATATTATTAAATTTATTTTTCTCCTCTGTAAATTAATTATATATTGATCATTGTCAATGCCGTTACTAAAAGTTAATTATAAAATTTCAAAATTTTTATTACAAATTTAGATTTATCATTAACTTATTTCACCCACACGAAATAGGGGCTTCAATTTTTGAAATATTCATTTATTTCATATTTTGTACCAAACATTAAAATATCATAACGAGAAAATATTAAATATTAACTAGCAACATAATAAAAGTTATGTTAGTTTTCTATAACTAGGTTTGATAGGTTTTATGTGAATCACATTTCATTAGGTTGAAACTGGAGTAAGTAGTCACCATAAGCAATTCCAGCATATATATTAAACACTAATATAAGTTAGAATAACATTTAAACTAAATGTGGAAGAAAACAAAATACCTCTAACTATTGATGTTTTTTTTGCTTAAAGTGTCTATGTTTTTGGATTTCTTCTTAGCACTAAGTTCTCAATTCGATGGCGTATTTTCAGAAGAGAAAAGAAACTAAGGGACCCCAAATATTTGTTAGAAAAATTATATCAATGTGCTCTCATCAAATACATTCACTGTTATCACAAGAACAGGACATTAATATCCACCATATTCATAAAGTTAGACCACCATTTATAGGTATTAAATCATACTATGAATGTTTCTCGCGTCCCCCCATTTGGTCCATACATTTAATTTGGTATCAAATCCTAATCTGATATAAATTTAATGTATGAATCATGGAGATAGGCACTCTAGTAGTTGAGTATTATCTTCCCTATACTATAATATGTTATATTTTGTATCAACTGAATGTGATAACATTACTTAATAAATAAAACCTATGTTTATTCCACATCCAAAATAATTAATTTTCTCAAAATTCAATAATGTGCACCATAATATGAGAAAATATTATAAGTGTTTTACGACAACAACATTGTCCATATAATGAAAACTACATAATGGAACTCAATCTCATTCTAACAACATGATCTTTGAACTTCATTGGTGGCATGTCTTTTGTTAAAAGATCAGCTATCATTAATTCAATGCTAACGTATTCAATAACCACTTTCTTGTCCTTAATATGTTCCCTTATAGATAAAAACTTAATATCAATGTGTTTACTTCGACTATCACTCTTATTGTTTCTTGCTAGAAAAAGAGAAACTTAATTGTCACAATATATTCTCAATGGCCTAGAAATGGAATCCACGAGTCTAAGCCCATATATGAAACCATTTAGCCTTACACTATGTGATGTAGCATTAAAACAAGAAACAAACTCATCCTTCATGGTAGAAGTAGCAGTCAAAGACTACTTAGCACTCCTCCAAGATATAGCTCTATGGGCAAACATGAAGATATACTTTGATGTTGATTTTCGTGAATCAACATACCCAATAAAATGTGAATCTGAGTACTCTATTACATCCAGATTTTCGGTCCGTCTGTATATAAGCTTGTAATCTTTAGTCCCTTAAAGGTACCTTAATACTTTCTTTGCAGCTCTTCAATGATCTAATCATGGGTCACTCTGATATCTGCCTAACATTCCAACAACAAATGCAATGTCAAGTCTTATCCAAACCTAAGCATACATTAGCTTCTGACTACAGAAGCATATAAAATATTTTTTATTTGTTCCCTTTCAAAATAATTTTCCGAGCATTGATCTAAATTGAACCTATCCCCTTTTACAATAAGAGCTACACTTAGTGAACAATCTTTCATCCAAAATCTCTTTAGAACTTTATTAATATAGGTTCCTTAAGACAAACTTAAAATACCACGGAATCTGTCTCGATGGATCTTAATACCAATGACATAAGGCGCAACATCTATATCTTTCATTTCAAATTCTTAGAGAGAATTTTTTTCACGCCATGTAACAAACTCCTATCATTTGTTGCAAGTAATATATCACCTTTTGGTATATACATTGATCCATGATATTTTCTTCAAAACCAAATGATGAGATAATATCATGAAATTTCAAATACCACTGGAGGGATTCTTATTTCAATCCAGATATGGGTCTTTTAAGCTTGCAAACCAAATGCTCACCATTACTAAAGGAGAATCCTTCTGGTTGTTTCACGTAAACCTCTTCCTCTAGGTCACCATTTAATAAAGTTGTTTTCACATATATTTGATACAACTTTATGTTAAAATGAGCATCCAATGCCAAAATAATACGAAGTGAATCTTTTCTAAACATAGGGGAAAATGTATATGTGTAATTGTGACTGAATCGTTTAGCAACAAGTCTTCCCTTATATCTCTCAATGTTGCCTA
>JANKYE010000001.1:17512935-17527280 GCA_032467995.1 Erythroxylum dillonii | reverse complement strand
AGGAGCCAGGATCTTTTCTCTATTTTACTCTGTCCTTATTCTGTCCCATGAATCTCAGCCAATTATTTATGTAAATTTTACATAAGTCTCATATAAATAAATGGTTGAAATTCATAAGATAAAGTAAAGACAGGATAAAATAGACAGAAGATCTCATCTCTTCCGAGAGATCATACCATAAAACAGAATGGAACATTATGACGTCAGTACCCACTCACACCACATTTAGTCATAGTCCCGCTTAGATATATATATATATAGTGCAAAATATTATTCTGGGCACAGTGCAAAATATTATTCTAGGTCGACTTTCTGAGCTTCAATCTCTTTTGCTTTTAAGAAGTATAGGTATTTAGGGATTCTAATTATTCAATGAGTAAATGGATAATCTCTACTAACCAAAAAAAAAAGGATAATCTCTCCATTTTAAAGATATGTTATGGATCATGGATGCCCTACGAATCTTATAAGATTGAAGATTTGAACCATAAATAAATTCCCATACATGAAAAGAACTTATCATTTTTGAACAAGAATATTGAATCCATGTCATCCAATCTCCAAGCTTTTTGGGAGCCTAGAAAATATAACAAATCTCTCCAACCCCTGCTTTTACAAGTCCATATACATGCCTGATCTTGGAGGATAGATCAAAAATATAATAAATTTATCTAATAATCAAATTGCATTAACCTCTTCTTCATCCAACCATTTTGAATTTGAAAGAATAATGAGAACTAATTTACTAACAAAAATACATGTTTTGAGGGTGCTCAATCAAATGAAACGTATTGAAAGAATTGAAAAACTAACTAAAAATGTAGGGGAAAAAAAGAAATTAAGAGGTGTAAGTTATGACCCACTTCAAGATGCTCACAATCATCCTAAATTGCTCTCCAACTGCTTAAACTGTTTAAGATACCACTTATTGTGAATGCCCGCAAAACAATAAAGGCATATTGATGTCCAATCGAGCCTAGTAAGATGCTTAATTTCTGATATTACATAAATTATATCCGATATCATTCACCAATCAATCTCTAGATTAGAGACACCTCTCAGTTTTCAGCTTAAACAGAAGGATTTAAGCTCCGGTCAGCTCACCACAAAGCTTGCTCGGCTCAACAACAATGCAACTATTTAAAAGTTTATATACATCCAAGCCTTGTTCTGGCTGTTCGATTTTAAATGATCTTTTACCAACTACTGTGAAAGGAAGACATATTCAAGGTATCTATTCCACGACAATAAAAACACTAACTATTTTCCTTTGGCCAATTAATTTAGTATTCACTTTTGACTAATTATATTGGTATCAGCGTTGGAATTTCTAACGAATATGGCACAGTAACGTACTTATTAGCAACCACATGATAAAAGCACTTGGCATATTGAAACTGCAGCCAGATGAAATGTAGTGGGAACCAACTAAATGCACTGTTCCAGTTTTTTCATCCTGCACTTTGATGCTTGAAGAGCCTGAAAATTAGGAATGGAAAGGTTGGCTTAGAGAAACAAGATACAGAAAACTACATAAAAGCTATGTAACCAATTCAACATATTGCCCTTGCTTCACTCAATAAACTCTCTAACCAGCCATCCGTGAACTTGCGTCGGAACTTTAAGAGCACTCCACCATACTAATGTGTTTAAAATTTCAACATTCATTTTTAGAAAATGAAATAAAGATAGCACTGGAACTAAAAACACTACGATTTTCTGAGTTGGAACTCTAAAGCACAACCAAGTAATCCCTATTCACCATTTCCCTCTCTTTGAAATACTGCCATTTTGCATTCCATCAAGACCTACACTCTCCTCTCCATTTTAAGATCCCTTCGACTAAGATCTTTATACTAAAAAAGAAGCTTAGCTAAGCTAGGAAACTGTACAACACAATTCCTTCAATCTAACTTTGCATCAAGAATTTTCCAAGTAAATAACTCCCTCAAAGAAATTCAATTGGACCCGACCAATTCTGATGGAGACAATCATCAAAAAATTATCCAATGATTCACCAGCTGTCGAGCCATTTTTCTAGAAAAAGAAGGTACATTGACTATATAACTCACATTTTAGTCAAAACATATCCTTGCCTAAGATGTGTTTGCTAAAGAGCTGTTACCTACATTGTTGAGGACCGTTACATCTTCTCAACAGAGGCAACTAAGTCCTAACTATTTTGTTCAATTCAAGGTAGGTATCTAATCAGTAACCATGGGTATTACTCTGAACTCTAGAATCATTTACTTCCACTTGAATAGGAACGGGTATGGTGAATAATCAGGGAATACCCAGTTAATGCTAAATGTCAAGGCCTGTCTTTCCAAAAGTTACTCCTCACCACCTAATTTCCTCCTCACCTCAGAGATCAGTAGAAAGCTAGTCCTGAACATTTCATTTTAACGGAAGCAAAGGCCAATTGAACTAACAGAAATATCAAGAATGTCTAAACTAACAAAGATAAACTAAAGCAAGTTTTACTGCAAATAAATGTAAGATGCAAGCACGACAATTTAAAGCATGGATGATGAAGATTAACATCAGACTCACAGTTATATTCAGCCCATCCAATGGCCTGCTGTTCAAGATCATACAAGACCAGCTTATTTGAAAGAACTAAATCTGTACATGACAATAAAACTAGAACATATTAGAAGACCAATGATGAAGAAGATTAGTGTAATCCAGTAAATACAAACCAACATTTTTCTTCTTGCAATAAAAGATTTCTTGTTTTGTTCAAAAGAAAATCTACATATTTCTGTTCCTTTTTTCCCTCTCTTTAAGGAATATTAGACAATTTTTGAGGGATCTTAAAAGTTTGAAAAATGTACTAAAGACGTTACATTCTCAGTTAACGTGTAAGAATTAGGTAATTGTATCATAGATCACAACCAACACCATGTATGGGTAGTGATAGAGTTAGAAAGAAGAGACATCAGAGGAACTTTAAAGAGGAAAGATTAAATGCTTTGTAGTCTACATGCATCTGGCATCAGAAGTAGGGATGTGCAACATTTCCTATTACCTCCCAAAAGAGTCATGTTCCTTCTGTCCCTTGATTGCATTCCACTGTTTTGCCAACCAATACACCACAAACCCTCCTGCAAATACCCAATTGAATGAACTCAGTTATGAGAATTACGTAGTAAACAGACTAAGATACATGACCTATATGGTAAGAAAGATAAGCCATCCTGAAGAGACTGAAGACTTATATGTAACCATAAGGAACAAGGACAGAAACAGCAATTATCCAATTCTCCTTCAGCATAATCAACTCCCAACATAAACCTGATTGATCTATGGGAATTCTAATCAATGCATCAAAGCATTGACAAATAAAAAGACCAGGGCCAAGGATACAACAGCATGATTCAGGAACTAAAACTATGAAAAGGCAAATAGCAAGCGACAAAATATGTCAAAGGTAAGTAGCTAGGTGTATGAAGTTAAAAATAAACCTATATGTTCCTTCCAACTATGTTTTCTCCCCCTCTTACTATCCACACACTGATACATCACTTTGATTCAGAAAGCTCTATCTCTCAACACACGTTAAAAAAAGCTCAGTGGTGCATTAATAATTTGAGCAATTGGACACAAATAAGGAAAATCTTCCAACAGCAGCAGCAACATTCCAAATGAAGAATAGAATGAGGGTAACAGAATGGTTCTCTAGCTGGATCAAATTCCAGAACAGAGACAGACACTAGGATAACATCAACTTTATAACAAAAAGAGACTATCCAGTTTTAACTCCATAAGAACCCAAACACCAGACTGATATAATGGCTCCTTGAATCAAACTCTAGAAAACACATGTCAACCAACTATTAGAGTCAACTTAATTTTCATGAAAATTGAAATTAATTTTCGATGGAAGCATGCTGACTCAAAGTTGTGTGAAACAACATGATGGAAAACAATTTGAGCATAGGTGTAGATTGGATCAGGAAAATGCAAGTTGACAACATTACATGGTACAACTACACAAACTGGAATTCAAAGCTATTTCAGGAGAGAAGAAGAGAAGAAAACACCCGAAAGCAAAGACCTTCATGAACTTGCAGAATATACTTACAAAGGGGAACAGATAATCATGGGGATAGACCTTCAAGAGTACCAAATTTTCAAAATGGAAAGTGACATTTGGAAATCCATCATCCACACTGCAATTTTCATAAACACGCATATAAGTAAATTGGTTTTGTACCCTTGAGTTCGTTGTTGTTGAAACAGTTTCCATGATAGATAAAGATGAAATCAGCTAATTGAATATGCATCCAGACCGTTGTTAAGTTAAAAAAAAGGCATTTCTTTTCTCAAATTTGCACCTATAGTCATACCAGATCTGTTTTATTATGTCATCGGTCAACTTAGAAATTAAATAGGCATCCTAGCCATAAAAATTGGATGAGTTGGGAACAATTAACAATATTGCCACCAGACCAATTCTTTTCTCAAATTTGCACCTACATTCATACCAGATCTGCTTTACTATATTGTCATCAGTCAACTTAGAAATTAAATAGGCACACTAGACATAAAAATTGGGTGAGTTGGGAACAATTAACAATATAGTCACCAGACCAAGTCCAAGCCTAAAGCAATCTAAAACATGAACCCTCTTCAAAACATCCAGATAAGATACAATTTCCTGGGAATTATGTTTTTTTCACATTGGTAAAAATATTACCATTTAAAAAAGTCCAGCATGAGTTGCAAAATTCAGAAGGAGATATAGTAACTTTCCCTATAAAATGATGTCCTAAAATTTAAGTGAAACACCATTTTCAAATTTTCATTCCCAAAACACAGATCATAAAAGCTAAATAGAAAATTGCAAAGCCATAATTGCTACATGTGCATACCTTCCACTATACTGAAAACATGTATACTCATCATGAACAGTTTGAATTTTCAGATCAGGTTGCTGCGAGATTATCTGACGGAGATGCGAAGTACATAAGTTTGGAATTCTTTACTAGAATCTTAAATAGAAAGGACTTTTTAATCATACCTTGCTTACTAATGGCACATAAACCGTTTCTGGAAGATAGGCCAAGGTTGTACCACTATCAATTATTGCACCCTTTATGTCCCCTGTCTCAGATATACCTGTTGGAAGTTTTATCAAATCATGACCAACTTGTACTGCCGTCATATTGACATTGTAATGGGGCCTAGAAATATAGAAGTGAGACATAGCTTCAGATATAAACTTTGCTACATGAAATCCAGCATGACTGGGGACTAGGAAGAAAACAGTAAGCTATTAAGTCCTAAGAGATGCCTCCAGAGAAAAAAAAAATCATCAGGCAATTCAATAAAATAACATAAATAGAGAAACCCACACATAAAATGTAATAAAGGGATCATGCAATTAGATTAAAAAGAAAGAAAAATGGAAAAAGAATATCATGATACACTTGAAAAAAAACCCATGCACGAATCATTGTTGGCTGTAATACCATCCCTCAAATCCATTTTGCTTATATGAGCTATTTTAAGCTCAAAAGTCAAAACTGATCAATTGGAAAAAAAAAAAAAGAAATTTTTTATTGAATCCTATAATCGAATCAAAGTTAGGATAATTTAGATAGACCTAATGCACTTGAACTGACCAGTAAGTACACTGAAAGAAGTATTTATACAATAAAGAGAGAAGCGGTTAAAGTTAAGGGAAACTGGAAAATAAAGACCTATGTTTGAATGTGGTATCTTATATATCATGCCTTTAAAGTCATTTAAAAGAATATTTAAGCAATGACTACTGATAACTCCAAAACATTTCTTTTCAGGTCACCTAGTTCTAAGTCAATTGGAGTCATTAAGTCAACTTAAGCTAAGATTTTTATGGATTTATTACCCCCTAAGTAGACTGCTTAGAGGAGTAAATTGGACCATCTTCAATTGGACGAAGACATTCTTAACATTGAACCTAATGGGAATATGAAGGACTGGAGTGGTAGAGATTGTGATATTTGGAAAATTGTAAGTGATTGTAGCAATTCATAAGGACATTCAAGCCATAATTATCAACAATCCTAACTAGTCTTTTTAGACCATGTGGTTTTAAACCCGTTCTAAATATTGCAAACAAATTACAAGTTAAAAGAGAACTTACTCATTTGGTATCAGAGGTGTCATGTTAACTTGTGGTTGTACAACATGGCCAATAGCAAAGATACCACCTCCATTTGTGCCATCTAAGCAGTGTGCAAACATCTTTTTCACATTTCCAGTTGCGGCAAGTTGTGAAATCAATGACGAATTTGCTTTTCCAAAACCAAGTATCCCATCAAGTGCTTCTTCATTAGACGATGATAAATCCCCTGATTGCCTAGCACCACAACTATGATAAACGAAAAAAAAGCATGACATCAACTTATCAATTTTAATAAAGATACATATCACCAAAAATACGTGTATGAATAGATGTATTTAAAATGGTAGCTAATTAATGTTACTACTTGTTTCAGCAGATCTATCATAAATAATCAGAAAAAAGGATAATGTTTCGGGTTGGTTGCTTCAAGATTAACTCACCCAAATATAATACTTCCATTTGCTGATGTTGTTTGGAGATCCCCTGAGACTGAATCATATTGCACAACATCCTTCACAAAATAACCTGCAGTAGAGCTCCCATCTCCATATATCTCCAGATATGGACAAGACATATTAGCTGTGCAACCTGATAAAGGACCTCCATTAACCTCATAGCAGAACTCTTCATAACAAGGAACCAACTTCCCCGTGTTTGACTCGTTGATATTGTACAGAGTAAGATCTATCTGTCACAAACAACACACGATTTTAAATAAAATTTTCTGAAAAAAAAAAGATAAAGAAAGATATGTAAGAATAGAGAAACAGGTTTGTAACTAAATGCTATTGATACAGAAAAGGAAAAGGTAATAAACAAGCAAAGACAATCATAAAGTCGAGCTTACACCAAGAGAGCTTGTTCTTGGGCACTCTTTACACTGAATACAATTGACCCACGTAATGTCGCTTCCCGTATCAACCTGTACATAGTAGTCCTTTGATGGCGTCCCAATTCCAATTCTAGCGTAATAAAGCCTACGAATTCGGAGAAAAAAAAGAGAAGAAACAAGAAAATGCAAGGCCGTGTTAATCAAATTGAACCAAATCATTTTATCATTTTCTTTCTTCAATTAGTTGAAAGCAAAGCTTACGTAGAATTGTAAAAACCGAACACGAACTAAGCACTCAAATAACCATTGACTAAGCTACCAACAGAGCTTAATATAACATACAACCATCAAAATCAACTCAAAAACGAAACAATACTATACAATAACATTAGTATACTGGTCAACAGCATCAGAGCGCAAAGACATAACAATTTAACGCTAACCAAACACATATGCATGCGTGAAAAGGGGACAAACCCGACGCCATTGGGGCGACCGCTGCCGCCGAGAGGAAGATCGACGCCGGAGAGAATCCCGAGCTGACGACGATCGTCGTGAGCCTTAAGGTCACTGAGAGACTGTTCCTGACCAGCGAACTTGTACTTTACGCTAAATACACCGTTGGCGGCGTCGACACCAGTAAGGGTGAACCAAAAGATTAATACTAACAGAAAAGGCAGAGTGAACCAACTCCTATTAACCGTCCACAAGATCTCCCTCATGGTCGCCGTAGATAAATTCCGTTGAGAGAACCAATTTTCCTTTTACTTCCCCGGAAACCAAACGGAGGTGGAGAGAACGTGAGGCTCTTTGATTTATGATTTTTATTTTCACGTCGTGACGAGAAGGAGCGAAAAAAGAATTAAACAAAGCAGGCAGCAAGAGGGACGATGGGACGACTCGTGAGAGCAAATCAGTTGAAGCCTTGAAGGCAGAAGTGGGACCCATGCAATATCAAATCGCCGTCGTTTTAATACAAACTCGCGGCAATCTGAAACAATTTTCTTCTTCGGTTTCTCTCTCCCACTTATCTTTTATTTTAGGCTAAAGGTAAAGGGGATTAAATTTTGTTTACGATAACAAATTTAAAAATCTTCACGTTTCGAACGTTTAAATTAAATTTTATTATTTTAAAAATGTTTAAATTGAACCATATGTTAATAAAAAAGGTGACCAAAGCATAATGTAGATAGTGTAACCGCTACATTATTAATTTCGTAAATTAATTTCATTTAAAATTAATAGTTATACCAGTATTTACTATCAAATATTAAAAATGGTAATGACAATTTTTTATTTATTTTTAATTATTATGTGACTAGTTTTGTAAATAATTAATTAAAATAGATTATATTATTATTAATTATTGAATTTCATAAAAAATAAATAGCAAAAAGATATAAACAAATTATTTATAACTTTGCCTAACCCATATAAATGTCTTTATTACCGATCACCATTTTTTGCTTATCATTCCATCCAAATCCACTACCATTTTTTAAATCTCCAATATGTATCCAAGTAACTTCTTCAAAATTTTAACTTTTGATTCAATTCGAGGTTTTCCTTCAAGACCAGTTTAAGGAATTCCTTTTTTAAGACGCCTTTCAATTTCATCATTGTATCCATTATCTTTTTTTTTTCCTCTTTCTTGAATAGCTACATATTGGATATTATTTATATTTTCTTCATGAGATTCCTTCTATAAGACATATGCAATTAAAGGTTATAACAAAAATGAAAACAAATAAAAATAATTAAAATATTTCATATGTAAAAGAAATAAATAATACTCATGAATAACAAATAATATTCAAAGATTTTGAAAAAGCAACAAGTAAGCTATATAAATTATTAATAATAAATGTCAATAACCACTTCTAACTCTCCATGACATAAACATTTCTCTTACCAAATTATCTCTCCATGCAGTCCATTCATCAGATGTTTCAATATCATTGTTGTAATCAATAAGGACATAATTTTCTAATATATCATCCAACTCATCTTCTGGTGGATCTTTCCTCATATGTTGATGAATAAGATTGTGAATGTAACACCAAGCTAATATTATATCAATTTAAGTCTCAAATGGATAATAAGAGGGACTTATTAATATTCCTCATCATAACTTTGATAATCCAAATGTCCTTTCAATAACATTTCTAGGTGCAGAATGTTTCATACTAAAATACTCTTCTTGATTATTTGGTTGATGTTCTGATCTCATTTAGTAAGATGATATCGTTGACCTTTATATAGTGTAAGAAATCCCCCACAATTTCTATATTCAGCATCAACAAGATAATATTGACCTATTACATAATATGTTAAATGTATAAACCACATGATTTTCGTATGTAGGAAATTAATTTGGACATGTAACATTGAATATCTCACCCCGAGGTTCTAGATAATGCATCTCAAAGCACCCTACTATCAGCAGTTGAACCTTCCCATCTAGGTAGTGCATATATAAATTGCATATCCATAGAACACACACCTAAGACATTTGTGGCAATCTCATTCTTTTTAATACGATATTGGGCTTTTTCAGTACATGTACCTTAATATATGTACCATCTAAAACTCTAAAACAATTATGAAATTAGTAAAATCATAGCTAGTTATCATCAACCAAAAGTAAAATTCATACCAAATAAAACTCCATAAATCAATATTATTACCTTAAACTACCTCCATCTTTCATCAGTGCTATTATAAGAGAAAAGTTCAGGGACTTTAAGTATAACTCTCTATAACTTAAGCACAGCTCTCAATACATTATGAAAATGTCATTCACTGTCTCTCCTAAATGTTGAAAATCATACTTGATTTCCCAATTTATCTTGTCAAAGGCAAGGAAATGTAAACATATTACTACAATTTCCTCAATATATAATGCATGTGATGTCACTGTCCACAATCATATAACTAAGATGTGCTATTTGAACTAATGGACTATGCCTATTAGGCTCTTTTGTCATTCTCCAAATGCCTATTTAGTAGATATGATAATAAGCTTAATAATGTCACAATATATCCCATCCTTCTTCTTCTTAATGTGTACCATCAATATAGAAAATCATAATGTCGAGGTGTACGAGCCATGATTGCCATTCAAAAACATAATACTAATAATAAAATATACTAAAAAAATCAATGTATTAGTGTTTAAAGAAAATAATATTATTTTTGATTTAAAATAAAAATAGAAATTTCAAAAGTGTCTCAATCTAAAAATTAAATTTGAAGGGAAATGAAATAAGGAGAAATAATATACACATATAAATATAAGCTAATTGTTTCCAAAAATATGCATATGATTCATAATAGACATGTTAAATTCTAGATTCGAATTAGGAAAATATAGACTAAATAGATCATGTGATTAAAAAACATCTTGAGATGTTTTTTAATTGGATAATTTAAAAATTCCTTAATATATTTGTGTTCTTCAATTTAGCATGAAACATATAGTTGACAATATGGAACAAAATAAGCTTCAGATATCCATTCCAAATATTTCCACATTTTGAATAGATGTAAGTTTATAATAGAATAAGAACTTCACGCAAATGTTAGAAAGATTGACCAAACATTTGATAGCTTACAAAGAAAGTGTATGGCTATTTCCATCAATGATGTTTATAAGCTAGATGGTTGAAAAATAAGTGGTATTTTGTATTATGTACGCTTAATTGATAAGTAATTCAAGTGATCTAGATCTTAAGATATACTACCTTAGAACCTATTTCTTGTTTTTGCTAAGAGGGTAAAAACAAATTGAGAAAATAATATTGAATCCATCGATCAAATTTTAATGTCAATCACTTGAGTAATTGCACCAAGCCCAATTAAATAATTCAAGATACTAGACTAAAATTTACTGCTATAATGGGGGAACTGTTAAGTCAAGAAAACTTTACTTCTATTAATTTTGGTGACAATCAAATAATAATAATCTTATAAATATATGAATTGTTTTGATAAGTTTGTTAAGTGTGCAAAAAAATGTAAGTAACAGTTAGTCATCCTAGATGATACGTTAGTAATAAACGATACACGTCATCACAGATGAAACGCAACAATAGACGAAGCGCAATAACAGACAAAGCGCAATACTAGACGAAGCGCAACAACAGACGAAGCGCAATAACAAACGAAGCGCAATAACAAACGAAGCGACAATATTAGACGATACAAAAAGGAAGATACTCTAGAACGTCAGATAGTTAGTTAGTTACAAGACTCAACTAAATAACAGTTTCTAGACGATTCAAGAAGCAGTTTCTCAAGAAGACAGTTGGAGACTTAGGCTATAAATACTAGTTCTAGTCGAAAACTAAAATAACGTTTTTACAAGAAAGAAAATTTTGATTGTACGATACTTAGAGAAATTCTGTATTAGGAGTGCAAAACAAAAGAGCGAATACAACTGTAACGTAAAGCTCAAAAATATCTTTCTTAGAGAGATAAAGAAAGGCTAGAGTCTGGAGAGGCTAAGATAACAGAAAGAATACTTTGTGAAAAAGACCTGAAGAGGCTCTGAAAGGGTAGAAAGAATACTTGTAAAGTTGAAGAGTATAGTAAAATCTTAGACCAACTCTGAGGACTGAGCGAAGCCCAAAGTTTGGAGTGAACCAGTATAAAATCACGGCGTCTATTATCTAACCCTTACACTTTAACTTTCTTGTTGTTAGACGAGTAGATAAAATTACTTGCCATTCCAGTGCTTATCAACTTTAGTAAAGTGTTTTTGTATTCATATGATATTTGCAATTTTCATGGCTTTTAGAACTAAAGGAGATGTTTACCCTATTGCTCACTCAGGCGGCATTTCCTTTACCTTTGGAGTTCACTAGGAGACGCGAAGCCGTCGATTTCTCAGGGTAAATTTTGGATTTTTCGACACTAGATGTGTTTTCTGACACACCTTTTCATTAGGGGAAAGGCGGTGAATGGGAAACAGGGCGTGGCCTGAGTTATGTTGTTTGTTTGATTTCTAATAATATTATGTCGCAGATGGATGGTAGGTTTGGCAGCAGCGGACGGAGAGTTTCGTGGGTGGGTGGGGGGAGGAATCATGGGAGAGAGAGCGGTGGAGGTAGGATAGGGAGATTTTTTCGGGGGTTGGCGTCATTTTTTTTAAGTGTCGAGATTCAGACCGCCATTTTTAAAGAAAGATCTTCTCCAGTGTATCAAAACGTGGAAGTTGTAAGGGGCGACGGAGGCGATCGATTCCTCACCGACGGCTGTTAATCTCTGGGTTGGTTTCTCCGCCAGATATCTAAGTTCCGTTTTTCACTCTTTCTTCTCCAATTTTGGGTGACACCTTGGTGTCTGTGGATTGTGTAATATTCATGTTCTTAAAAAAAAATTTCTGGCCATCTCCATACGTAGCTTCAGTCCTTTTGTAACGGGTAAGGTTGGTAGCTCAAGAAACCCTTGGCGGGGATTTGTTTTGTTGTTGTTTCCTTTATGTCCGCACATTCTTGTTTTTAGTCTGAAGTGCTGTTGTCACTTTTACTTGTAAGTCTGCTATTAAGGTATGGCTCTTGTATTTACCCATCTTCTTTGAAGTTTGCTGCTATGATCAATTTTGTTATCTGGAAAGTTAGGTTTTGGGTGACATTGTTACAGACAAAGCTAGTTAGTGATCATTTACGAAGCTCTGTATGGTGCTCTTGTTCAGCCATAACCAGCATGTTGGTAGGGGAAGGAGTTGTTTTGGCTACAAGCGCAGTAGTCGAAAACCGTGCTTAAGTTTTCATACGGCCCATCACCTGTTTTCTCCCTTATATTTCTCAACCTATTGATAGTTGAATGCAAATCTTCTCCCTTCGATTATCAGGCATCTGACATGGCACCGCTGAGCATTTATTGCTAGATGCACACTAATTCATTAATCTTTTTATGTGCTATTAGTATTTAAAATTGGACATGTTCTGCATTTTGTCAGACAGGTGGGGTCTTTTGGAGCTATTCTTTCATTTCAGTCGACAAATTAGCAGGTATTTGTAGGATTGGCCATTATCAGGTATATTTCTTAATTATATCTTATTTATTTAGGTATTTCTTATAATTTTATGTACATACTTATTTCATGTGGTTGGTAGTTATTTCCTTTTCCTATTGGTCATAAGTACTTGGATGGGCATTGAGTCTTTTAACTGTCTTTTATGCTTGCATTGTCCCCTCCTGTTGAAGATACTGTCCCTTTTGTAATAATCTTCTTTTCTATTAGTATTTTTCACTATTATTATTGTTGTTATTATTAAACCACTACTTTTATCCTTTTTTTACTTTTTCGTGTTACCTTTTTTGTCTTGTATTGTTTTTCTATTTTCTTAATTTTATCTATCTGCATCATTTTTCTATTGTCTCATTTGCATATGGATCCACCGGAAACAGCCTCTCTACTATGTAGAGGTAAGGTTGCATACTATCGGACCTCCCCAGACCCTGCTTCATTGCGGGATTTCGAATTGAGTGATGATGATGATATTTGCAAAGATATTCAAGAAAGCTCAAAAGATTAATATTTTCGAAAAGATTACACAATTCAAATCCCCTTTCTTGTGTACTTTATATACTTTACATGATTCATATATTAACAAATGATTTACTTCAGTTGGTATCAGAGCTCGGTTTTCAAGAACCACCTTTACAAAGTGAGGATAAAGATCCATGGTTAAATCACATGCTTTTATAGCTGAAGGTGCCTCAGTCACAAGACCTTTTGCATTCAATGGTGAGGATTATCATTATTGGAAGGACAAGATGCGGCTCTTTATAGAATCCACACATATTGATCTTTGGGATATCATCGAGAATGGTCCATATACACCAATAGGCACTGAAGGCAATATCATTTCTCGTAAAAAATGGTCAGCCGATCAGAAAGCTCGATTTCAGTTAAACTCAAAGGCCAAGTTGTAACATCCCACTTCCGCGTGACCCGAACCCGACATCGCTGGTGATATCCGAGTCCGCATCCCTCGAGGGTGGCGTGCTACATCACTCAATATAAATCTTTTTTTTGAACACATTCATACACGCGGAAAACATAGACAAATTGAGCCCGCATTAATTTGCAAACATTTTCAGTCATTAAAAACAGTCAACAATAATGTACAAAAATCCATAAGTAAATTTGGGCCCACTATAAATACAAAGCATTATTTTACAGAGATTGCGGAATACAATTTTACGAGACACTAATGCAGACGCGAACTGATCCCGACTTCTAATCTTCCCTTGAATGCTGTAAGTATACCCCCGTTGGTCTAATGGGGTATTTTTCTGAGTCCTGAAAAATAATTGCAAATTTTGGGTGAGTTTTGCGAACTCAGTGAGGAACCATCATCGATGGTTCGCCCAATTCATGCAGCACAC
>JANKYE010000001.1:17492502-17503851 GCA_032467995.1 Erythroxylum dillonii | reverse complement strand
TCTTTATATTTTAATGTAAAATAGTGAAAATTTTAAATTGTTCTTATTTTTATATATATTACCATCTTACACTAATCTTATATATTATAAATTAAATATTAAAAAATAATTAATGTTATCATCTATTAGTAACTTTGTTGCTTTTACCTGAAAATAAAATTTTAATTTAAATATGAATATATAAATAACTAGTTTTTAAATATTTAATTAGAATTTTTGGAATAGATTAAAATTTATGATCAAAATAATTTTTGTTCACCACATGCAAAATTGTTCTGAACTTAACTAGATAAAATTGATTCAATTTTTATAGTTAATTCAAATGAAATTATTTAATCATATATAAAATTAAAATTTATGTTTACAAAACATATTACTAACTAATTTGATATACATTTAAATAATCGATAATAAACTACAACATATAAGATCTAAATAAAGTCACATATAGTGTAATTATTATATTAGTGAAAACAATAATTACATATAAAATAATTAATTATATTAATTTAACAAAAAATTAAATAAAAAAGTGAAAAAGACAATGCTTGATTCTAGTTTCCCTGTATCACATGGAGTTAGAAGCTCTCATTTTAGTTACTCATGAACAATATTTCTATGTCAGGACAATTTGTTACATACCTTTCGATTATATCAGAAATATAAGTCATTATAAATTCTATTACCATTTACATTACTTCAAATTTAATAGGATGTATTACTTACATTCAAGATTATCTCAAATTTCTTGTGTAACGAGAATCTTACGATACTACGTAATCATGTCACACATAGCTCTTCTTTGGCTTGTTTAAGTAAGGGAAGACTGTTCAAAGGATAGGACAGGACAGGTCAGGACATGACATTTATATAAATAGCATAAATCAGACATCCGCCAATCAGTCACGCACGTTTCCACTTCACTTTCCATTTAATAATAATAATAAGAATAGCAACACATTACACACACAGAGGTCAGACCTGTTCGTCACATGATGACACTGCGCAAATACATTAATTTCTATTGCACTTGCACAAATAAGTGTTATTTACCATGTTCGGTAACTTTTAACATTTTTTAATACCGTAACATAATTTAAAGTCATCCTCAACATTTAATTGAAATCTATTAAAGTATAAAATTTTAAAAGGATCAATAATACATAACTTTATTTGCAAAAATTAAAAATACTCTAAATTTGTTTAAAACACAACAAAATTATTAGAAAGTAAATATTTTTGAAAATTTTGAAAGGATTATAATTTATTTAGCATCAAATTTTTTATCATCATAATTATTAATATCTAGTTGAAGTCTCGTTGAAGTGCAAGGTCTAATAATACATAGTCTTACTCATACCGAATAAGAAGACTATTTTCGATAGACCCACGTATACTGTGTCATAAAGATACTACAAAATTAAAAAGGATTTATGTATATATGTGAAACAAAAATATTAAAATAGAATAATTAAGTAAGTAAGTTAAATAAACATTAAAAATGTAATAACATACATACAAATAAATAATAAATAGCACCAATAGCCATATCAATAATAAAATTAGGAAGGCAATTAAAAAATAATATAAGTATAAAATTTTCAAGGAATAACAATAAAAGTTAAGATAAGAATGCATGTTAGAAAGACCCGTATAAGAATAAAATTTAACCGGGTTAAAAAGATTAGCATTAAACTTTTTATTAATATTATTTTTATTATTAAAAATTTTCATTCAAAAATTTTAAAATTTACCAGTGAAGATCTATTTTATTTTGAATTTTAAATTAATTTTAATTCTGTTTCAACTAATTTTGATATTATTATGCAATTTAAAATTTAAAATAATAAACTATATTTAATTTAGGAAAATACTGGGTAATAAAACAGTGAACCCAAACCAGATGTATTGGTTAGTTTGGTTTTATAGTTAAACGAGCGTAAACCCTAGTGATTTAAATAGTCTACTGCCACACTCTAGGTGTGTCCCTCTGCAACTCCTTTCTCCTCTGTTGATCTTCACATTCTCTCTCTTTATCTAAACCCTACTCTGGTTTGAGCTAGGGTTTAGTTTCCTCGGAACATTCAGTTTCAGTTTTCTGTTTGCTCGATCCTCAGTCATGGATCTTCCTAGCCTTGCTGTTATCCTCCGGGCTGCTCTCAGCCCCAATCCCGACGAACGCAAAGCCGCCGAACAAAGCCTTAATCAGGTCGTTTCATTTATTAGTTTCTTTGCGATAGTTTTTATTGGATTGCCGTTTTAGTTAGACATGATCGTTCGCTAACTCAAAAATTATGCGTGAGAGCTTATTCGATTATGATTAAATCTATTTTGGTTTTCTGATAAGTAAAAATGCGTGAGAGCTTATTCGATTATGATTAAATCTAGGTTTTCTGATAAGTAAAAATGCGTTTTTTCGGTGTATTTATGTTTATCAAGGGTTATGCTTATCCAAAGGATGAAAATTCTCATATGTGTTTGGTTATATGTACAGTTCCAGTACGCTCCACAGCATCTGGTTAGATTGTTGCAGATCATTGTGGACAATAGTTGCGACATGGGAGTCCGACAAGTTGCGAGTATTCATTTCAAGAACTTCATTGCAAAGAACTGGGCTCCTCTTGATCCTGGTATGTAACATTTCTTCTGTGTGTTAGTGATGCTATGAGTACAATTCATTGAAAACATTAACTTGTTCAACTTGTTTGTATTTAGAGTATAAAGACTATGAATTGTGGGTGATAAATGTTTCCCTGTTCGGTTTCACGTCTTTTATGTAGATGAGAAATCAAAGATCTTGCAAAGTGATAAGGACTTGGTGAGGGATCACATCCTTGGTTTTGTTGTGCAAGTCCCTTCTCTGCTGAGGTACTTCTTTCAGATATTCTTCTGCTTCATTGAATTTTTCTGTTTAATTTGATTTTTGTGTGTGAAATGAACTGAAAAATTCATGTTTCATCATACAAACTGAATTAGTTTCTCAAATACTTTTTTGGATTTTCAGGGTACAGTTGGGTGAGTGTCTTAAGACTATTATACATGCTGATTATCCAGAGCAATGGCCTCGCCTTCTGGATTGGATTAAGCATAACCTACAGCTACAAGGACAACACATTTATGGAGCTCTTTATGTGTTGCGTATTCTTGCTAGAAAATATGAGTAAGCATATACTTGGAAATTCTTTTATGTACCTATTCTCGGAATGTCTATACATTCATAAAAGTTATTGCTTTTCAGCAGGCAGAGTTAATCATTTATTTTTTTTCAGGTTTAAATCAGATGAAGAGAGGACACCGGTATATCACATTGTTGAGGAGACATTTTCACATCTTCTCAACATATTCAACAACCTTGTTCAGATACCAAACCCATCTATTGAAGTCGCTGATTTGATAAAGCTTATTTGTAAAATTTTCTGGTCTTCCATATATGTAAGCTCTGTTAATGAACATTGAACAAATCAAATGCTAGTAAATCACTGAATCTGATGTACTATTCTACCAACACAGATTTCATGGAGTCAATTTCTATTTTGATAAACTAACGTTCACCATACTTGTGATGTCTAAGACAATCTCAACTGGTTCTGTTGTTTCATGTGCCATTAAGTTTTGGATTTGATCATTTTGTGCTGTTCTACATTTTTCCTTACCTTAATTCTTTATTTTTTCCTTTTGACTTTCAAACTTTGTGTTCATGCCAATGCAAAATAGTTTCAACCATCCTTGTACTTATATTTGATGGATTTCAAGTTTCAGAATTGATTTGCATCTTAATGTATGTCATAAGCTCTGGTTTTTAGCTATAAATTGGAAATAACAAAAAAGGATTTTACAGCACTTGCTTTCATCGCGGATGTTATAGTTACATTCTTCTGTCCAAATACTAGCATGAGTCTAGTTCAATAATGAGTAGCGAACTATTGATAAATAGGCAACTCTTTATGTTTGACTTTACTGCAATTTTTTGTTAGTAAGTGTAGCTTATTTTGGAGATTATAAGTTTCATGTCGTAATTAATTGTTCATAATTGTCATCTTTCTTCAGTTGGAGATTCCAAAACAGCTCTTTGATCCCAATGTCTTTAATGCATGGATGATTCTTTTCTTAAATGTTTTGGAGAGGCCAGTTCCTTTTGAGGGTCAACCTGTGGATCCTGATCTTAGGAAATCATGGGGTTGGTGGAAGGTGAAGAAATGGACTGTTCATATCTTGAACAGGCTGTATACTAGGTATATCTTTATCTAGGAAATATGTTATGAGTGCTTGGAGGAGTAGGTGGTTTATTTCCGACTTTTGACCATATAAAACTTGTAGGTTTGGAGATTTGAAGCTACAAAACCCAGAAAATAAGGCTTTTGCCCAAATGTTTCAGAAGAACTATGCAGCGAAGATTTTGGAGTGCCACTTGAATTTGTTGAATGTAATCCGTGTCGGTGGCTATTTACCTGACCGAGTTATAAATTTGATTCTTCAGTACTTAAGCAACAGGTGTATGAAATATGCTGCCTCGCATATTTATTTTTTTTGTTCTCCTTTACATTACATTTGATTCTATTTCTTATTTGATGTTGCAACTGTTGGTAAATGTCCCAATTTCTTCACTATGTGCTTATTTATGTAAAAGTTATTCAAAAATTTATTGATGAATTGTAATATCATATTAAGTTCATTCTATGAAGTTACCTAGTTTTTGGAGCACGTTGTGAAATCTATTTCAGTACGAAATGAAGTGCAAACCAAACCCTGAGCATCTTGTTTTGTGTTATATTTTATCATTTTCTAATGCTAATTTTTCTTTTGTCTAGTATTTCAAAGAATAGTATGTACAATCTACTGCAACCACGACTTGACGTTCTTCTGTTTGAGATAGTGTTCCCTCTCATGTGCTTCAATGATAACGATCAAAAGCTTTGGGATGAAGATCCTCATGAATATGTGAGGAAGGGTTATGGTGAGTGTCTAATCTTTATCAATTGTAGTAGTTGATTAGATTGGAATTGTCATTTACATGTAGCTTTCTTGCTACAGATATTATTGAAGATTTGTATAGCCCTCGTACTGCTGCAATGGACTTTGTAAGTGAGTTGGTTAGAAAACGTGGGAAAGAGAATCTTCAAAAGTTTGTCCTATTCATTGTGGAAATTTTTAAGAGGTAATTTCTTTTCTTTTTAGCGTGAAGATATGAGACAAACTGTGGTATGGCTACTAGCTTTAATTTTGGTTTTCTGGTATATTTCTGTACAGATATGATGAATCACCTGTTGAATATAAACCATATCGACAAAAAGATGGTGCTTTGCTTGCAATTGGTGCACTATGTGATAAGTTGAAACAAACTGATCCTTACAAATCTGAGTTGGAGCGAATGCTAATACAGCATGTCTTCCCTGAGTTTAGCAGTCCTGTTGGGCATCTCAGAGCGAAGGTATTTTAGACCTTAAGATCTTTGAATTTTTTAATGTTATTGACCACATACATGCATTTCAGTTGACTTGAATCCTATTTTGACGTTAATCATGAGTCATGATATTTTCATTTTTTAAGGTCTGTGTTTCAACTGATGTTCTTTTTATGTTATATTTATTCATTTTCCGTCTGTGCATATACATCAGGCAGCATGGGTTGCTGGACAATATGCGCACATTAACTTCTTGGACCAGAACAATTTTCGCAACGCCTTGCATAGTGTTGTTGCTCGCTTACGTGATTCAGAGCTTCCTGTTCGTGTTGACTCAGTTTTTGCATTGAGAAGCTTTGTTGAAGCTTGTAAAGGCAAATGGCTTCTCCTTCCTCTCTCTCTCTCTGTTTCACTTCCCCCTACCTTTGTTCGCTCTGTATTCAATGTTATCCTCTCTCTGTCTCAATTTTTTCCCTAATTATGCAGATTTAAATGAGATCCGCCCAATTCTCCCTCAACTGCTTGATGGTATGATGAACATTGCTATATTGTCAAATTCATTGCTATTTATGAGCTTTCTTGAAACACTTAGTGGGTTAAATCAATAAGGAATTTTGTGAGGCTTGGAAATCTGTTTGATAATAGATTGTTTCTGAAAGTTACGTTCTGTCAATTTATACCTTAACTATTTCAGTTGAATTTTTGTCCAAATGCTAACAATGGCATCTGGCATTTATTTTGCTTTAAAACTTTACATATAAGAGTACAATGAAAGTGTATTCTGCAAAGCATGAGCTAAAAAATGCTGAGCGTAATTTGTTTCTAGGACCCAAATGATTCATTTCACCTTTTGTTTAGTATTTATTAAGGCTGTTAGAGATTATGGTGGATTATTAAGATTTCTGATATACTTGTTCTTTTTCTCTTTTCACCCCATTTGTCCAGAATTCTTTAAACTAATGAATGAGGTTGAGAATGAGGACCTGGTTTTTACTCTGGAAACTATAGTAGACAAATTTGGCGAGGAGATGGCACCCTATGCTCTTGGTCTATGCCAGAATTTGGTAATGATTGTTTACTTTCATTGGAGCTAATTTATGTACTTTATGTTGCTGATTAAGAAATCTTTAAATTCAGGCAGCTGCATTTTGGAGGTGTATGAACACTGCAGAAGCTGATGATGAAGCTGATGATACTGGTGCTTTGGCAGCAGTTGGTTGTTTGCGTGCTATCAGCACAATTCTTGAATCAGTTAGTAGGCTGCCTCAGCTTTTTGTCCAAGTTGAGCCTACTTTGCTTCCTATAATGCGCAGGATGTTGACAACTGATGGTCAAGGTATGCGTATGTTAATTTTCATGTTACCCTAAATCTTGGACATGTATTATGATTTCAGCAGCTGGACATTAGTCAAAACTTTTTGTTTATGACTCAAATATTCAATTCATATGGTTCTTTCTTTCTCTGCGTCTCTACATCTCTGCAGATGTATTTGAAGAAGTCTTGGAAATTGTTTCATATATGACCTTTTTCTCGCCAACAATATCTTTGGATATGTGGAGTCTTTGGCCCTTGATGATGGAAGCATTGGCAGATTGGGCTGTTGATTTCTTTCCAAGTATGTATTCGTAGCTGCACTTTACAATTGACAATATACTGGCAATTTGTTACCTCTCTATCCGTTTAGTTGTTAACTGTGCTTGGAAACTAATTTTCCTGAACTTATTTTTACTTTTCATTTCTACTAAATTTCACAACTGTATATGTTGTGATGCACTGGATGGGCCTTATGTTTTGCTTTCTTATGAGGACCATATTCTATTATTTTCTAAATATCTTTTTGGTCTATTTTAATGCAGACATTTTGGTTCCTTTGGACAACTATATCTCTAGAGGAACAACTCATTTCCTGACATGCAAGGAACCTGATTATCAGAAAAGCCTTTGGAACATGATTTCATCTGTTAGTTTCTTCATGATCATAAAAAGATTTATTATGTTGTTGTCTGCTTACTTCAATAAGAGTAAAAAAGAACCATTACTCCATTGAACATGCTGTCATTGTTTACATTTCATTGTTATTATTTGTTTTATACTTTGACTTGCTACTGCTGATGTGTTCCATGTTTTGTTGGTGTTTTTTTGGCAGACCATGGCAGATGAAAACCTGGAGGATAGTGATATTGAGCCAACCCCAAAGCTTATCGAAGTAGTTTTTCAGAACTGTAAAGGGCAGGTGGACCAGTGGGTTGAACCATATCTGAGAATTACTGTTGAGAGGTTGCGAAGAACTGAGAAATCATATCTGAAATGCCTTCTTATGAAAGTGGTATAGAGGCTACATTTTTTCCATTACACTTATAAGAATTCCCTTTTTCAAATAGCCTTAGTTCAGAATCCTCGTTGTTGCACTAATGTTTATTTTGGTTCCCTAATAATTTCCCTCCGATTAATGCCAGCATTGAAGAAGTTATGGGTTCCGCTGCTAATAATCTCATTGTTGGAAAAGCCTGATAAGCTAGTTAGTCATTTTTGTAGTATTTATTAAGGGAATCTCTCCTGCCTATAACTATTTATTTCTAGCCACTCTACTCAGAATAATGTCCTTATCTTCTAACTCTGGTTGTTATCTAATTGTTTGATTGACAGTTAGCATATAAAGTATGTTGAATACTTTTGCAGATTGCAAACGCTCTTTATTACAATGCAGCTTTAACACTCAGCACACTGCATAAACTTAGTGTTGCTACAGAGATTTTTGGTCTTTGGTTCCAGATGTTGCAGCAATGTAAAAAGAACGGTACTCGAGCTAATTTTAAAAGGTAATATCTATGTTGTGATTTCATCCAAGGTTTTGTAGAAATGGTCAAGTGAAAATTTGGAGTTTGGACTTAGTTTCTCTTCTGTTTTTTTTTTGGACAAATTCAATGCTTAATTTCTACTTTTGGGGTAGTAGAATCGCTAATCTAAATGATTCTCTGGTGCAGGGAACATGATAAGAAAGTTTGTTGCTTGGGGTTAACGTCATTGCTTTCGCTGCCAGCTGATCAATTGCCTAGCGAGGCTCTGGAGCCTGTTTTCAGGGCTACACTTGATCTCCTAGTTGCATACAAGGATCAAGTTGCTGGTCTGTCCCGTAGTCTCCTTTCCCTAATTCATTTGTAGGCGGACGATGTTTATGCTTCCAGCCATAACACTTCTTGATATTATGTTTTACAGAAGCTGCAAAGGAAGAAGAGGCGGAAGATGAGGATGATATGGACGGTTTCCAGTCTGATAATGAAGATGATGATGGTGATGGGTTTGACAAGGAGATGGGAGATGATACTGAGGATGGGGATGAAGCAGACAGCATTAAACTTCAAAAGTTAGCTGCTCAGGTGTGTTAATTTGCTCATAACTATGCCATTTTGTTTTCGTACATCAGTTTACTAGGATTATATAAGTATCTCCACTAATATTTAATCATTTCAAGCAAGCATCCAATTAGCACTCGATAATATGTGAAGATTTTTGACATATCGAATATCGTCTGAGGGATACTGTATTTCTTTATTCTATCCACCAAAGCACTTCAAATTTTTTTCAATCCTTCCGACAACCTTGATTGTATTATAGCAAGTATTTTGAAACATAACTAATAAGTCTGTGGCAGCAGAGACTTTTACTTGTGCAATCCTAAAGTCTGTTTCAGCACAGACTTGTATTTGTGCATTCCTTGTACTTTTTTGTGGACATCTTGTGGGTTGAAGGTTAAGGTAAAATTAAAGGGAACAAATATTAACTTTTAAAAAGTAATACAGAACTCCTGAGATTATGTCTGCAGTAATTCTCAATTTGTGGCAATAATATGAAACACTATGGTTGTAGCATGGAGCACAATGGAGTAAAAGTTAGTTATTTTAAGTTTAAAATCAGCATCCTTCTTTCTAGTTCTGGATTTTGTTTATCAAAAGCAAAAGGGAATAGGGACCCAGATTGTTCATTCTTGTTGATCCAGATTTAAGAAGATGCAGAAGCACTGCTCTTTATCTGCTAACTTTGTTTATGAAAGGCTCAGATCTTAGTCTTTGCAAGCAAGATGCTTCCTTGGCTTTGCTGTTTTGGATCCTTATATCATCCAAATTTATCTTCGATTGAAGTCATCCAAATTTAGGTTATCCAAATTGGTTGGTTGAGCAGTTTAATCTTACTGGAATTGGACTGAATTAATGTCATACCAGACAATTTGTTGTTCTTATGAGCTGCGTTGACAATAATGAGGATATGCTTACTTATGACATGAATTCATACAAGCAAATTGATTCTTATGAGCTGTATTGAAACATATCCTTATTTATTTGCTTTTTCTCTTAGATATCTGGATTAGGGCCAGAAATACAATTGTAGATCTAGACTATATCCTGAGGAGATTGTGTGTCATGAAATTAGTTCAAGTCTGATAATTACATTGCTATGATGTGTTTTGCTTGATTTTTAACTGAAATATTCATTTGACAGGCAAAGGCTTTCCGTCCACATGATGATGATGACGACGACGACGATTCAGATGATGACTACGGCGACGATGAAGAGTTGCAATCGCCAATTGATGAGGTGGACCCTTTCATTTTTTTTGTGGATAATGTCAAAGGTGAGGTTTTCTTCCTTTAATCAGACATTTGGCAATTTCTGTCAACCATGTGGCTGCAACCTCATTTTTGTTTGGCTTCAGCTATTCAAGCTTCAGATCCTTTGAGGGTCCAGAAACTTATGCAGACGCTAGATTTCCATCACCAAGCATTGGCAAATGGTGTTGCTCAGCATGCTGAAAACAGAAGAACAGAGATTGAAAAGGATAAGATGGAGAAAGCATCTGCTGCCACTGCCGCTGCTTCATGAGACACGATTTGGACACCATATGACACAAATTTGCATTGCTTTCTGTTTGCTGCTTATTCCATCTATTGAGTAATCGTTTTAAGTGACCAGAGGTGGTCATTCTCTTTGAAGAATTTTGTGAGTTTGGCTGTCATGCAACGGCATTGAAATGCTGAGCTTCAAAGTAAATGGAGCTTTGCATGCCTCCCATTTCTTTTGTCCATAGTGGATCGGGAAGTCAGAGTTCTCTCCACCTTGTGCTTGAATTAATCATTTTTGGTGAGTCTGTTCTAGCCAATTACACGTTAAAATGCTGCTATCAAGCAATTTGCGGGGTTCTTTTTTCATTTTCCACTTTCGGTTATCGAGTGCTTTTTAGTTGCGACTTCTACGTTGTTCCTCTTTTGAGACGAGATTCATCCCATGTCACTTAGCTTTAAATGTTAGAAAGCATAGGGGCTTCACGCACAAGGTCTCGTGTGTCTGCCCACTGTCATTACAAATTAGGAAATTTTCGCCATGATTGATGGCTGTAATTTATAAATTTTGCTAAGGGTAGCCTACTTTATTCTTTATCCTCGCTCTCTTCCTTTCCCTTTTACAGGGGGGAATTTGTAATGAATATATATAGTGTATGAATTCAGATGCTCAAAAAGTTTGGGGTTTTCTGGTAGAGGGATTCTATTGATAGCCCATTGTCACCGAATGTAAAAACATTTGACATTCTTTGTATACTGTGGTATAAATAAAAGAAAGAAATGGTTTTTATGTGAGCTTTGTTGTGACCAATATAATATAAATAAATAGTTGTTGCCTGAGTGATTAGTATCTCCTCTAGTATTGCCCCATCTTTATGTTTTACTCAATGTTATGAATATCGTATCGGGTTCGGTACCGAATTGGATTTCGGAACGGAACTGTACTGGTATCGGTCGTTACCGGGTATCGTTTCGGGAAATTTTTAAATTTATAAAATATTCCCTAAAATTTTTAAAAATTGCAAAATAGTTCATATTTGCATACTTTACTAATTTACTGTTTACATCAATCATGCTTTTATAAATCTTAATAATAAATAATGACAATTATT
>JANKYE010000001.1:17468896-17479794 GCA_032467995.1 Erythroxylum dillonii | reverse complement strand
TACATAAATGAATTTTTAATCATGCACAATAGTGATTTGTATATATGTTAAATGATATAGAGGAATGCATAGAGCAACCACTTTCAGATATTGCCGGAACTTCAAGGTAATAAGCAAATGGGAGCACTTGTAAGTAATTTAGATGATAAATTTTGCGAGTAACCTAAGATGGTCTCACCTTGATTTGTCTTGATTATTACTGTGTTGAAATTGATATTGATGAATGTGTACTGATTTCAGACATGAAGGTCCGAGGTGTTGATTGATAAATGTGATATTGAAGTGCTATTTACCTAACTTTGTTCTACTTGTTGAATTTGATTTATGCTGATGGTATTCTGAATTACGGACAATGATTGTCTGAGGCGTTTGATGCATGCTTATATCATTGGAAGTGCTACTTGCTTTGCACATGAAATGTATGAAATGACCTTATTTTGTTTTAAAACTGTTGAGTCCTAGTTGTGGGTAAATAAGCATGCCTAGAAGGATCTGCAGCTGCTTTTATGACACTTCGGTGTCTTCTGTTATTGACACTTCGGTGTCGAGACTTCGATCTCTTCTATGACATTTCGGTGTCGAGACTTCAGTCTCTTCTGTATAAGTCCCGTTACCCGCTTCTGTAAATGGATTTAGTAGTCATATGGTTTTGTGTTCTGATATCTGTTTGATTCTGACATAAGCTAAATTATGTTCTGATTCTGAAGGGTTTATAACCTCCTATGTTATGCAGTTCTGTTAATTATAAAATATATTCTGAAATACAATATGTCTGATTTATTGTTAAAGAAATCATTTAATGTAGATTAGTTATTACTCACTAAGCTATATGTTTAGCATGGTGGATTTGTCCCGTGTAGGTTCAGAGTGAAGATTATAAGGATTGGGACGAGTCAACCGCAATGGCCAATGGAGTCTGAATCTTGTTTTGATAAAAATGTATTTGAAGTTTGTTTTGGGCTTGTATATACAGTGTATGATTCTGAATTGTTGTAATTTTTGTAATAACTATGTTTCAGGTTGGTTTCGATTTTTGAAACAAATTTGTATTAAGCTCTTGTGATATAATGTATGTTTGTTTAAGATTATGGAAATTCATGTATGAAATGTTACGTACATTTTAGAATGTTTATTTTTGAATGCTATGCTTTCACGAAATATTTTGTATTCTGTATGTTCTGTGTGTGTAGCACTCGTAATATCCTCCCAGAGGGTATTAAGGTGTCGCAACATCTGTGAAAGAGTGAACACTGCGAGAAAATTCACCAAGGCTTTGTGCATATTTTTGATTAAGATTATCTTTAGTTGTCTATATTCATATTTCTGGTAAAAATTAACTTTGATGTGTATGATGTTTAACTTTTTCTTAGTCCAAGTCTTAAGGAGTATGTATGGTTTAATCTCGTGAAAAGTGGTTTGGTGAAAACTATTTAACTATCTTGTTTTTTTTTTCAATTTCTTAGAGTTAAGTAGGATTAAGTGTAGAGGAATTTGATGAGCCAAGATTTTACCCTAATTTTTAGCATTTAAATCCTCTATAATTTTCTCTTAATGTGTTCAAACCCAGTAGTTTTGTGTAAGTTTGTAAGAAAAGGGTTGGAGATGCCATTTAATTAGAAAAAGGATTAGCCTCTAATTTAAATTAAAAATTTAAAATAAAGGAGCAATATCAACAATAATCAAGGGGTTATCAAGAAGATTTGGGATGATAAAATGCTTTAATTAGCAAATTTGGATTAGATGATTGTGATCAAGTTGAAAATCTAGTGAAATAATCTTGCTTGATCTTAGCCGTGGGCACGTTCAGTGAAAATTGTATACTTTTAGAGTTTGAATCTTCAAGAGAAAAATGTGTTAAAAGTTGCTTGGATGTTATCTTGGCCAATACGGGTGGAAATTAGTGAAACTGTGATATATGGGATCCAAATAATCAAAACAAAGAGATCTTCACATGCGATTAAAGTGGTTATAAATAGAGCCATGGTTGGGAGCAAATCATTCAAGTTTTCCAGCTGAAAATTTCAGCTTTTTACAAAGTCTTCTTTCCCTTATTTAGTAGATGTTAAAGTAGATTTTCTTCATTAGAAGTTAGTCATGGCCATGATCATTGTTGGCTAATTTTCTTGATCTTGTTTGAAAGAAGTGAGAGGGTAAGTCTTAGAGCAACTGATAAAGTTGTTCCTTTGTGACCATAAGATCACAGGTTCAAAACACCAAAACAACCTCTTTCTAAAACTACAAAGAGAAGGCTACCTACAATATAACCCTCCTCAAGCCTATATATGTTAACTTTGGTTGATAGAAGTGGAAGCCATTTGAAACTTTAAAGATTAGGAGGCAGATAGGTCTTAATGTGAATTGTTTAATTTATTTATGATTATTTACAATTAATTTCTCATGTGCATTATTAGTTTATTTATTAAACGATCATTAGGTAGATTAAAGTTTGAATGCATAAAAGTTAACTTCTTTTAATCATTTGTAGCAACTATAAATTTTAATTTACCATGTCAAAAATTATTACTTTTAGAAGAAGTATTCAACAAGATAATGCAACCATGAATATTATGTTATCTTGCTTCGATAGTCTTTCTTTTCTTAAAGTTATTATTTAAGTAAATTTTAGACCGTATCTAAGGTTGTAAAATAATAAGGGTTAATTAGGTTACGTATTTTCAATTAACTAATATAAAGAAAAGACAAATATTTAAGACCACATTGAATATATGATTAATAAAATAATTATTTTTACCAATGATCAATTGTAATTTCATGGGTGGAAAAACTAAGGTTCATCTTATTGATAACTCTTATTTTACTATTTCCTTTATTTTTATAAAAAAATTTCATAGTATCATAACATCTTTTTTTTTTAACGATTGATAAACTAGAATTTCTTGTAAAATCAACTCCTATTTTTCTATATTACATTTGTTTCATTGCAAAAATTTACATTTTAATTTGAGGTGCAAACCACAACTCACCAATTAACTGGTAATAAAGAACCATTTCTTTCACCGTAATGTATCAAATATGCATGTTTCAAACAGTAGTACATTAAGAATTAAGAATATATATATATAATGTACATATATTTTAAAATTTATTAGTAATTAAATTTTTTTATATTTATGAATTGATTTTATTTTTATAACAGCAATTTATTATCTAATAGTCAATATACCAAAAATTCAAAATGATATACTACAAATTAAGAATATTTTCATATACATAAATTAAATATATAATTTCAATATTATAGATACTTGATGTACACATATTTTAAAATAATTAAAATTTTCTAATAATTATTTTGACATGTGTAAATTAATTTTGATTTGATAATTAAACAATAGAAAAATTAATGTTTTAATCTACAATTTTATGTAAATTATTAAACTAACTCACACTCTCACTTTATTAAGATGATATAACTATACATGTGGACTATTAATGTAATTTCTGAGACACGTGGATTTAACAGAAGAAAGAACCTATGACAACAATCAAGCTTTTAATGAGTCTCCTCGATAAATGAATACCTTATTTCATAAGTTTCATTGTTGTCTCCACGTAAGAAAATATATGAGTGCACAAGTCTGCTTTGAAACTCCACGTAAACATTGTTACACGCAATGAAGGTTTTGGGACTAACTTAGAGAACAACCTAGATCTTAAGTTGCACGATAATTAAAGTTATTATAAAAAATTTTCAAACTATACTTAATTTTGTAATTACAATCGAACTTAAAAATTAAAAATATAATGTTCAAATTTTAAATTTTTTTCAATTATAGCCCGACTTTAATATTTTTATTAACGTTGCTGACATGATTTGCCATATAAAATAGATACCTTTAATACTTATACACGTCAGATTTAATTAAACTAATTAATTAAATTTTATTAAGTTGCCTAACTAAATTATGTCGTTTTGGAATTGAAAAACTTTAATGAACCTTATCAATAACATTAACGGAGATACTAACGTCGGGTTAGAATTAAAAATTTTAAAATCTTGAGCATTTAATTGTCAAATTTTTAAAGTTCGGATTATAATTGAAAAATTGAGTAATTAATTAACTTAATAATTAATTACGATTTTAACGATCTTATAATTTAGCAAATCAAATTTGATTCAATTAATGATAATAAAAAAGCCCGATAAAGGATTTGATTAACGGGATAAAATCCAACAAAGATAATGAACCTTAATCAGTATTGGTCGGACGTGGATTAGACTTGTGATGGAGAGGCTCAATACGGTTACTATATATAGTTGCTAAGGTCTCCTATTATCTGCTTAAGTAAGTTCGTGAACGGATTCTTTGATCCGTTAAGAGGTTCATGCATTAAGAAAAACACAAAAAAAAATGTTAACAACATTCAGTTCAGCAAGTTTCATAAAGATCGTCAAGAAAGTTCGAAAGTTTTAGCGTTAAAAAGCTCATTCTACGTTTTCTGTCACATTTGATCCTAAGAGCGTAATTAAGGCTCGTGTTACGCATTTACACATGGTAGAAGAACAAAAGCAAAAATGACGTTCATGTTCAGAAATTCGACAATTTCTTCTCACATCTGATCTCACTTTGATGTACTTCTTTATCTTCTATATCTATCTTCTACTTGGATGTATTGGGTTCTTTTGATTCAATTTAATTTGTTGTGTAAATCTTCAATCAAGCAAATTGAAGAAGATGGAGAAATCTGTATATCTTTCACGTTAGAAAAAGTGGGGAGTTTCATCTCTTTCTCTCTCATTGTATGCTCGTAGAAGATGTTGAAGAATTTTTGTGTCAAAGAATTTGTCATTGGGCTGTCACGCAATATAATGTTATAAATATTGTATCATATCGTAGCAATCGAAAAATAGTACAAAATTACTTTATAACATACCAAATAGTTGTATTGATTTGTCGAAAAGAATTTTAAGATATATCAATGGATACAGGAGAGTACACTAATATAATAAAATAATTGAATGAAATTTGTAAATTAAGAAAATGTTGGAGGGCTAAATTTAAAAATAGTTATTATGTCTAAAAGATAATCTTTTGTGTTAATTTTAATAAGTGAAATTATCGAATCAAAATTAAAATATTTAATTTATTCCTATTTTTATAACATATGAAGTAATTTTAATTTTTTATTTAGTATTATAAATTTTGTATCATACTGGCCGGCATTGACAGAAAACAATACAAAACTTAGTTTAAATGTACCAATTATCGGTATCGATAATTTTGCATAATATCAGGCTAGTATTTAAAATACTGACTGAATATCGACCGGTAATGTAAATTTTGAAAAATCGAGGAAACATTTTGCAAAGAAAATAAAAAACTTAACCCACCCACCTCTTCCCCCGACTATCTGCTTCTGCTACTCTATTTCACAGACTCACTCTGTCACTCTCTCTCTCTCAGTTTTCCTCTTCAACATTGACTCTCCTCTCCTCCTCCGATGACTGAGTCCAGATCTTCTGTTCAGTTTTACTCTGTCTTATTCTGTTTCATGGAATCTCAGCCGTTTATTTTGCGGGTCCCATGCAGGACCCACATAAATAAATGACTGAGATTTATTAGACACAATAAGACACCATAATATTGGACAGAGGATCTGAACTCCCGATGACTATCCTCGTGGACACCACCTGCCATCGCACCACGCGTCTCCACCTCACGTCTCCCGCACGCATCAACACACATGGGAACACACATGTTGCAAGAGAAAGTAGGCAGTGAGAGAAAGAGAGACGAGGAAGAAAGAGATAGCACCTTAGTAGCAGATCCATTTCAAGGTTCTCATTGCTTGAGAGATGCAGGACAAGCACTACAGATAAGAGAGAAGAAAATTAAAGAAAGTTCTGACTTAGAAAACTGCTTTTCATGATATGCAGGTGACTTTTCTTTTTGAAAGAGCCGGAACTGATCATTTGTGTTATCTTATTATTGTTCTCTTTTCCCTTGAAAAAAAAAAGACCATGTGATAATTGTCTTTATTTAGAGATTATGGCCTTGTTTGACAAACAGCTAATGCAGCCATGTGATAATTGACTTTATTTAGAGATTATGGCCTTGTTTGACAAACAGCTGATTGCATCAGCTGTTAACTGATTCTATTAGTGTTAGTTAATAGCTGGTTCTATTAGCTGATATTAACTGTTTGTTAGAAATGTTTGGTAAATTTATGTGTAAAATGACATATAAGGACATGACTTTAAAAAAAAAAGGGTATGAGTATTATATATCTTAGTATTTCGTTGAATATTATTATAGAAATTTAAATTTTAGATATTTAATTTTACAAAAATTAATTTTATAACTTTAATAAAAAACATAGAAGATTTAATAATAATAATAATAATAATAATAATAATAATAATAATAATAATAATAATAAATCTTCTATGTTAAATGCAACAAAACCTTGAGGGGTCGCGAGTTCGATTCCCAGAGAGGACAATACCGATTTGTGTTGGATGCTGCTGTATAACCCGCAAACACAAGTCGGGGTATAACCCCTAAACACCTACGGGTGGGGTGTGGGGTCCAACAATATATCATCATCTGGCAGTTTTTTTACTATAAGGTATTCAGACACATACCCAAGGATTAGAGAAAGAAGCTTGACTCAAAGTCGATACCTTGCATATTTATTGGATATGGTGGCGATCAGTTTGACTTCAGATTGTATAACCTAGAAAAGCAAAAAGTGGTCAGAAGCAAGGATCTGGTGTTCCAGGATCAAGAGAGAGGTGTTGATCTTCGAAGAGGAGATAAGTTATCACACAGTAACTCATCATATGACTTTGTTAGCTCTTTGCCAATTCCTTTTACTATTGAATAGTCACAGGTGAAGAAGATGAAGTGTGTTACAAAACACACATTGGTGGTGATCAGATACAATTTGATAATGATTAACTACATTAGACACATCCAGATAATACTGAAAATGAATCCATTGATGATAATAAGAAAGGGAAGCAATTTGATCTAACAGTTGATGAAACACAACTTCGAAGGTCGATAAAGGAGAAAAAGCCTTTTACAAGGTATCTAAGTTCTGAATAACTATTACTTATAGTTGAGGGGGAGTTAGAGAGTGTGCAAGAGGTTGCATTTTGTAAAGAAAAAATATCTGACCCATAGTTATGAAGGAAAAGATGGATTCTCTAAAGAGGAATAATGCATACGAGCTTGTAAAACTTCCAAAAAGTTAAAAGGCATTGAAGAATAAGTGGATGTTTAAGATAAAGAGAGATGGTAACAAGCTGGTAAAGCACAAGGCAAGCCTAATAGTGTTAGGATTCAATCAAAATAAGATTATAAACTTTGATGAAATATTTTTAGTAGTAGTCAAGATGATCTCAATCCGCATAGTTTTAGGCCTAACTGTTTGTTTAAATATTGAATTCGAACAACTGGATGTTAAAATAGCCTTCTTATATAGATATTTGAAAGAGGAGATATACATGGAGCAACTAGAAGGTTTCAAAGCTAAAGACAAGGAAAATCAGGTCTATAAGTTAAAGAAAAAGACTATATGGCTTAAAACAAGGTCTAACATAGTGGTCTCGAATGCTCGATTCCTTAATGATAGATCATGGTTATAAACAAACTTATGTTGATACTTACGTGTATCTCAAGCAGGTCTCGAGTGAGAACTTCATCATTCTTCTTCTTTATGTTAATGATATCTTGATTATGGGTTAAGACATTGGTAGAATCTAAAAGTTGAAGGAGAATTTGTCCAGATATTTTTATATGAAAGATTTGGGATCTACAAAGAAGATTTTAGCCATATGGATAACTTAGGATAGGGAGAATAGGTGATTGTCATTGTCTCAAGAGAGATATATTGAACGAGTACTAGAAAGGTGCAATATGAAGTATGTCAAGTTAGTTACCACGTCACTGACATCTCACTTTAAGTTGTGTAAGCATACATGTCCCTTAATAGAAAAGGAGAAATACATTATGTCCTCGTTCCACACTCATCTGTAGTTGGGTCTTTAATGTATGCAATGATATGCATAAGGCCAGATATTGCTCAAGCTATTGAAATGGTGAGCAGATTTTTATCAAATCCAAGGAAGGTTCACTAGGAAGTATTGAAATGGATTTTGAGGTATTTGGAACGTCGAAGTAAAGTTGTGCTTTGGTGATGGTGAGCCAACTCTAGAAAGTTTTACGCATGTAGAAATGACTAGAGATCTTAATGGAAGAAAATCTACCTTAAGTTTTCTGTGCAAGTTTATAGATCGTGTAGAGTGCTACACGACCATGTCTTGACTTACACGGCCGTGTGGATCAACAATGTAAGTCTATGGAAATTTGTGAAGGAACATGTGAATAGTGAAGAAATAAATGATCGTGTGAAGATACACAATTGTGTGTGGAGACCTTGTAACTATCTGTAACCGTCTACAACTTCGAGTGAAGCAGTGCTGAAGATACACAGTTACTTACACAAACTGTGTAAGGTGTAAAAAAACCTATTTCATGATATAAAAGAGAAAAATACAAAGTTTTTGTAGTTGTAAGTGACCGTGTATGATGTAAAAAACTTATTGCGTGGTATAAAAGAGAAAAATACATAGTATTTTGTAGATGGTGTAGCCATAACATTCAAAAGTGAGTAAAAAACATAGAGAGGGCAAATAATGTTGTATTCTCATCCTTGTTTGATTATTTTTGGGATTGGTTTGAGTGTTTGTTAATTGTGATATCAACTTTGGTTTCAATCACAAAACTTTATAAAACAACCTATTGTTGTGGGGTAAGAGATCAACTTTTTGCAAATTTTTATTAAGTTTAGTGGATTTGGTTATCAGTTTGTCCTATGATTTTTTCCTTTTATAGTAAAGGATTTTTAACGTAATCCTTAGTGTTTGTTTCTTTGTTAAGTTTCTTATTTTCATATTGTTTTGTTGGTGCAGATTGAAGAGTTCTTTCTTGTTGTTGATATTTGGTTGATCTTTTAGATAGCTGTGTTATTGTCTCCCAACATGATTCTACATGATTATGTGGAAATAAATGAAAAGAATGAGATATGAAATAATATCATAGAGATGCATTTAAGCTCATTAATAGTTAAAGAAGTGAAGAAGGAAAATCGAACAACTACTACATTTTTCGAATTTGGTTGAAAGAATATTAATGTAAGTCTTCAAACAAAACTCAACAGAGAGTATATTGATGTTTAGGTGAAGAAAAAATATAATGTATTAACAGTTAGATTGAAAATTTTCAAGAACTTACTCAAAGAAACAAGAATCGGCTACAACTCCTTCACCAATGAAATTAAATGAATGTTAAGAAACTCTTTAACGTGAAATATATCATTGCTTATTGATATATTACTTTTTTTCTCATATACACTTTTCGTCATTGTAGGGGTATAAAATGATTCACAGATTCCAGAAAAATGAAGCAAGAGGTTTTTAGACTTGTGTTATATTTTTGTAGATATTACTACAACTGATTTACATGCATATATATCACCTAAATCTCCATGAGATAGTATAGAAAAGAAACATAGAATTGATGTTGATGAAGTTTGTTCGTTCGTTAAAAAAAGATCTAATTGCAATTTTTTTAAATAAATCTCCTAAGAATAATAAGGCAAAGAAACATAATATGGCATTTTAGAAAAATGTCTTGACTACAATTAGTGAATAGTTGAAAAGAAAGAATGATTTGCTTGAGAGAAAAATAGTCGCAGCATCATCCACTAAAGAGGATAAATTTGAAACTTCACCAATTAATTAAGAGACTAATATAATGATGAAATATTTAAATCTCTTACATGATGTGGTTCTCGAGAGTGTGTAATATAAAAAAGTAGTGAAATATTTATATAATTCTCCACTTTATAGGGAGATTTTTATGAAGATGTCATATTGAAGGAAGATGGATTATATTGTATCTCTTTAGTTATATTTTCATGTTATTGCATATTGAAGTCTTATTGGTTTAGACATTTTTTTATTAAGAATTATTCCATAGATTGAACATTTTAAGTGTATTTTTGTATGAATATTTGATATAAACTTCTTAAATTTATGTTAAATATCATGGTGTTTATTAATCATTTTAGTATTTATATTTAAATTTTGTTATAATTATTTAATGTTGTTGTTGTAGATACATAGCCTTCTTATCGAATTTTGAATTAGATTCAAATGATGAATTGATGAAGGCAATTATTATTTCTGTAATTAAGGACGAGAACCAATATTTCATTTACACAAGCAATCATATAAAACTTTTGTTCTATCAAGTTATAATTAGATATTGAAACTTTTGAATGAGAATTTTAAAAGGATTTATGAGAACTTAAGAATGAGTAAACAAAAATCTTCTCAAGCTTGGGTTGAAGAGTTTAAGAGGTTTAAAGCTAACAAATCATTTGATTGTGGAGGAACAAGTGATAATTTTCTTGATAACTATAAGGCATAGTGAGACAACTAAAGTTAATGTAGGGTATTTTTAATTTTTAACTTAGACAATTTCAAAGTATTTTTATAAAATCTTACAAGAAACTAATCTTACTTGCAATTAATCATCTTGTAAAAAAGAATCAATACTCTATCATCCTTTACTCTCACACTTCCTGAGATTTAGTATAATTTAAAATATTTCCATATTTTAAGTATATTCATATATTTAATTATTATTCTCGTTAAATTAGACTTCATGGGTAAAAAAATAAATTATTCGTTAGTTGTAATGAAAAATGAAGAGCTCAATCATATTTGAATTTCAGGCCAAATAATTAAGGTCTAATCAGATTTCGGGTTAGGTTAGAACCAAAAAATCTTATAATTCGAGTTTATTATCATTTCCAATTATAATAAATCTTTTCTTTTATATATATCTATATATATATATAAT
>JANKYE010000001.1:17447556-17464288 GCA_032467995.1 Erythroxylum dillonii | reverse complement strand
AGTGGTAATGATATATTAATTACCAATAACTTGTAAGAGAATTTTAGTTACATTATATCAAATATATTAATTTTGTTAAAAATTGAAAGAAAATTATGACAATCAAGAAGATCATATAAACTTTTTTTAACTTAAGAAAATCTCAATTAATTTTGTAATCAAATAATCGATAATATAAAATTAGCAGAAATACATTCAAAATATTGAATCATCTGTCACATTAAAACACAGAAAGGATACGTTACAACACTGCGTAAGAAAAAGGCATGTAATTCGGGCTTAGATTTCTCTACAGCATCAGAAGACATAAGCGTTATTTATTTTCATTTACGGTAATCGTTCTTACCTTAAATCCTATAACACAAATTCAATTATTCAAGAAATGTCTCAAATACTCCATGTGTTACTGATAAGTATGGATCTAACACATTTATTATAAATAAATAGGGAAAGTCACATTTAATATTAATTAGTGCACAAGAAGGACTTTACACTATAAAAGCCAAAGAGAGCCCCAAGTCTATGCACGAAACAACCAAAAGTGAGAAGCTAATAAGCAAGAGTTGAAAATGAAGAGGTTGGTGGGTTCTGGGTTCATGTTCCTGCTTCTGCTTGTTAGTGCAAATGCAGGTGCAGCCATTACATGCGACGACGCAATAACTTCACTTTTTCCATGCCTGCCATACTTGGTCGGTACCAACAATGATCCAGCCCCCACTTGCTGTATAGCAGTAAAATCTTTGAACGACCTGGCCCGCGCCACACCTATACGTAGAGATTTGTGTTATTGCTTTCAGAATGCGGCTAAATCCTTTCGCGTTGGTCCTGAAAAGGCTAAAAGTCTTCCTGAATTATGCCAAGTCAAAGTTCTTGTTCCCATCGACCCTAACGTAGACTGCAGCAAGTAAGTGACGACTCCTTTCTCTACTTTTGTTAACGAAGTATGTTAGTATATATATCTATATATATAATCCATTAATTTTTAACATTTTTGTATTTTCAGGATCCATTGAACGATGAAGATTGTCTATGGAGCAGGACGTCCAATGTGATGAATAAATTAAAGGGGCAAGACTAGATTTGGTTATGTTTAATTCTTGATGCGGCTATGTCTTCGAAATTATCTACGAACGAGCTTTTGTAGTATCGTTACGGTCCTTCAATTGCATATGTACTTTGCAATTGATTGAAATACTTATGGTAATTAAAAAAAAAAAAAACTTTATGCTTATGGTATTTCCAATGATCAATAGATAAATAGATCAATAAAAATAATTGTTGGAAACGACTTAAATGAATCTAACAACACTCACTTGTCAAGTATAAATGATGATGAGGTGAGTGTTTATGAAGTTCCATTCCAATAGATTTTAAGTGTCAGCATCTATGGACCATTGAGTACCGTGCAAAAATCAGTATTTACCGTCAATGTTCAAAATTATGGCAGATCTTATGATAATTGCACAAGTAATCAACTCCTAGGAATTTTTGGACGATAGAGATGTAACTTGCGCCCCAGTTGCCTATTGAAGTACTGCACAGGCAATTACCATCCATAATAACATGAACTAAAAATTAACAATTAAGCATTACGGGTAAAACTTTATATCAAAAAGTGACAAAATGACAAAAAGAACATCAACCTATTCGAGTTCTAGGTATGTTTGCTTAAAAATGAACTCAACTTTGATTCATTTTCTCTCTAATAGTGGCAATCCCTCTGAAGATCCAACTCTAATAGAATTGCATTGCAAATAGAAACAATACAGAACCAACCGGCAACAAACAATTGTATGTTTCTATCCACAGCTTACAGACTCTTGCATTTGGTTCCACAAAAGGGTTGTGCAAATTGAGAACAAGGATTTAAGTGGCCTGCTTCCATGTCACCAAATGAAAATTCCAATATAGAAAAGGAGAAGATATGTAACAGTACCACATTTCAATTACGTGTACAATATGGCAAAGTATAAAGATGCCCTGAGCAGAGCATTGACTTTTCATTTGCAAGATGAATGTTCTTTTTACAAAGATGTACACCATTGAATTCATGCCTATCTAGGGTTAAAATTTGAGAAACAAATTAGAACAAATTAGGATCTAATTTTTAAAAATCGGTCCATAATTAGTGAGTTGAAAGGAAGTTACAAATTTGAGCACTTTTTACAAATTTGTTTTTGAGGCCAACGAAAGAGGTAGACCAAAAGAAGCCGAATCATCACTTGGTTTGCACTTTCTCAACGATACAAGAAGAAGAGAACGGGAAGGTAAGGTTAAAATCATCAGAACCCACTTTTTTTTCCTCATAAAATGGCCCGCAGACAGTAGTCGGTGTAGGGGAAACAATCCAACATTCATAAGATCCTACCCAGCATACTCAACAATGACAAATCCTGCAGAAAGAAACACCAAGGTAAACGACCGTTGGTACAAACTGTAGCAGGAAATTAGAGCATAGGAATATTGGAAACCTGATAATGAAAAGAAACTCATCTAACCAGGGAAAATTGATAATTTTAGAGGAAATAGCTATGACGATTGCCCAAGAAGACGAAAACTATGATCCTAGTCCTTTGACAAGTTATAATTGGTGTTGCTCAAAAAAAGATAGTCATTTTATCATGGAAATATGATTTTTATTTCTATATTACGTCGTACTAGGTTTTGGAACTCATGACTCAGTGTTGGTATAGTTCCACATTTCTGACGAAGATTATCTAGACCTTAGGATGATCATAAACTTTAAAAGAACTCATCACCAAAGTAATAAAACTAAACTGTCTCCACTAACAAAAGAAATCCACTATTCAAGAACGATTTTCAAACATACAATTTTGAGTAGAGATTTCAACACAATATTGACTTTAGAGATTGTAATTGACAGGAAGATCATACTAATAAGTATCAACGCCTAAACTCATGCTGCCCTATTATACAAGTAAAATGTTGAGAATCCACGGACCAATAACAGAAGCCATTGTAACAACAAAAGCATCTGCTCCTAATATTCATCTGACCATGAATTAGAAGTCTGTTCGCTACAAACAAGAAAGCAGAGAGAGAGAGAGAGGTTGCACAAGTAGAAAAACAAGTCATAACCATACCAACCATTTTTCACTCTCCTTTCCAGTCTATTAATTCACTGCAAGGTGCATATAGCTTTGCCACCTGCTCCTCTGCTTCGGTGTCATTAACCACACCACGGCATCTTGGGAATCCACAGTAGCATGCCAATTGTTCATCAATTGAGAAAAATCTGCAAGGGAAAAAGTCAGCATACATCTCAAACATACAGAGGAACACGGGATGTTGAGAAATTGAGCAAAACCTATAGTCATATGTGAGTTCTTCCCATCTTCTAATATCTCTTTTTGCAAATATAATAATGTGCTCATCACCATTAACACTTATCACTCTCGAGTAGCAATTGGGCTGTGCAACAATAAACAAAAGGAAGCAGAAGTATAAATTAGTGCTCCTGTGATTAAGCATCTAGAAAACAAATTGATTGAACTGAAATTGCAACTACCACTGAGCTTTCAACTTCCAGTAATACTCTCACAAGTTTAAAGACAGAACAGTTGAGACCAGAACATTTATCATTTACAGTAGTCAAACTAATTACTCATTGGAAGTTTACCACAGAACAACTTTTTTTTTCTTTCAAAAAAACAAGTCACAAGTTTGACAACAACAAAAATCATCAAGAGAAAATGCACACCTCACACGAGTGATTGATCAAATGAGCAATACTTCCTGCTCTCGTAGCATCAATTACGCGTTCATCATCAATTCGAAACATATAAGTCCCAGCACCCTGAATTTAAAAATCTAATCAAGATTTTGACTATAAAAACAACAGAATAACTTTCAAATAGTAAAGATCAGTCTTATGATGATTGCCACAAATTACCAAAACCAGAAATGTAAGCATACACAAAGAAACAGAGACAAAAACATAATGCAAAGAAACATACCACCAAGGAATTGTATATGAATCGTTCTCTCCTATCAGCAATAGGTGGTCTAACAAGTTCACCTATATATTCAATCACCTGAAAGTATAGCACCATTATACTAGTGAACTTAGAATATATTAATATGCAAATTAATTTTATCATACTTGATATGCAATTTAATTTTACCATGTCTCCAGCCCTAAATGGCTGCTTCGCAAAGATGCCAAATCCATGTATTCCTGATTTCCCTAGAACCAAAAATAACAAAACAAATCACTATATAAAGCTCCAAAGTGATCCTTAGGTATTGTTGACATTGACACTTGTGCGAAATCCTATGATACTTACCAAATGTCAATCTCTTCCTGAATGTCTCCCGCATGTATTTATACTTCTCAGCCATAGAGAGAATGTTGCCATGAGAATCTAGCTGAGAGGCCTTAAACCTTTGTAAGTTAAAAGAAGATCTAGAGGCAACAACTCCATTTGGCAGCAATTTACCAATCGATGAATCATGCTTACAGAAACCACCAACTAAATAAGGCTGATTCTCTACAAACAAGCGCTTCAAAGATGCAGCAGCAAGGACTTCAGGTTCCTTCCTTCCTCTTCTTCCAAAATGATTGTACGGCTCTATTAGAATTCAAGAAGATCAAAAGAATTTATGAAAGAACCTTTTCCTTAACCAGATTTTGTGGAATTAAGTAGCTAAAAATACAAAAAGAAATCCCAGAACTTGGAAAGATGGAGTGCTACATGGAAAATATTACTCGGTGGTTCTTGACGACAAAACTACCATAACACAAAACCTTGAATCAACTCTTACAGAGTGAAAGAATACATACACATGAGATACCATACAGCATCATTGCAAGCAAGCATCTAATATACTTGAAACCAAAGAAGAAGCTTAAAAGGCATACCTGTACGAGCACAGCCAGATGGATTAGATGGAGGTATATAATCAGAACAGCAACGAGCAATTCTACTAATCCTTTCATCAATGACTGGCCTCTCATTAGATGGCTGTTTGTGCCTCTTACAGAAGGAAAGTAACCGGATACAGTGGTGATCTTCATCATCATCAAGAGAAAGGAGATGTAGTCTGTCCTCATCCTCAAGCTGTTGACCATACAGAATAAGGCAGTTTGAGTAAATATAAGCATATTTTGTTACCAACGACAGCATTCATTTGAAGTTTAAATAAATGAACAAACTAAGCAAGCATCCTCAATAATTGCAACAAAGGAAAATAATACCTCAACGCAAAGTCCAGCAGCACGTGCACAGAGAGGATGATATGCTACCCGGCAATTATTATTTGAGCACTACAGGTAAGATTTCAACAGAGTTAAAATTCACAAATTACTAAATGCATGTGTAGATTACAGAGAGAACAAGAGAGCAGAAGAACGATTGAATATGCCACCCAAGCACTATGGACTGTTTTGTTGCTTTTGCGTACTTTGTCTCACTGTTAAACTTGTAAACACATATTTACCTTGTGATGGCACGTCATTCTCCACTAAAGAGGGAGCAACGTAAGTTGTTGAGATAACAATTAACTTATCAGATAAAGAAATTTAGAAAAGAGAAGGAAAAAGAACTTCAAAAAGCAGGTACACTAAAAGTCGCCAAGACTATTTAAGTTGTCAGACAAAGAAATTTGGAAAAGTGAAGGAAAAAGAAAGAGTTTAACTTCAAAAAGTTAGTACCCTCCTCAAATATAGAGATGAGGTGACTTATTAACCTCATCAAATATCAGCCAACGCCTTTTTAACCCCTTGTTTTTCCCTGTTATGTAAATTATTGCCCATAAAGACCTGATAAATGCCTAGAAAGGTAGCAAACAACAAACAAAGCTGCTGGTTTGCTTCTCGTCTCTAATCTTTAATGAGATTCAATTCTTGCAAATTGGACTTCTAGAAAACAGCGCAACGAAACAAGAAGTTCAAAAACAACTTAAACTTTGCCCCAGTTGAATACAAAATCTTTATCAGGAATTTGAATTTGAATTTTTGCATTAAGCTAACAAGACCAGTCATGCAATGACATCGGAGGACTTAGAACTTACGTTTAACAGGTCCAGTTGCATGAGAGCATTACACTCAACTGACAGTCTGAAATATACAAGCATAGCAATTATTTAGTATCTTAAGATAACAATCTTACTTGGATGCAAGCTCCATAAGCTACACCACAGATGCTGCATATGAGCTTCCAACGATCCTGTTTTCGAACCAAAAAAATGTGGTTGCAGATTGTAAACAATCATGATTGTCCAACTAAAAGGAATTTAATTATAGAAATTTAAAGATCAAATTTCTGCATCAGTACAAGATTACAGCTACCAAGTTCAACAAATCAGATGCCCTCAATATCACCCACAAAATAAGCAAATGATTATAATAATTAAATAAATTGCTTATCTGCAGAGGTGATAGGATTATAAAGCATAAAAGCTCAAGTTAACCATCCTTCGTACCTTATTGATCCTATTTAGGCCATCAATGGGCTCCATTCTCTTGACATCAAATAAACAAGTTTCTGAAATGCATAAAGTGAGAACACATAATCTCATACAACGGACAAATAAATGAATGCATGCATATTACAGGCACAAACCAGGTATCCATATTGCACAAGCCAGATGAGCCCAGCGACCATCAGTAGTTGGCTTCATAGCACCACCTGGAAAAGGTAAATCTAAATTTTGAGCTACATATGGTCCATAGCCTTACAGAGGACAAAGATGCATAACATTACATTACCCGTTACAGGACAAAGGCAGCAGGGCGGAGGAGACTCAGGGGCCCCTGGTCGACATAAATTACATAGCCACAGGACACCATCAACAGGTTCTAATTCCCCATAGCATCTGGCATGGACCTGAGTAAACATTACTCCTATGAAATATATGAATTAACTAGAAGATTAAAATAAAAAGTAATAAAACTTTTCACAAGCACATGAAAAAAGGAACTTTTGAAGAAAAACCATTAAAGGAATTAAATTGACTAAGAGTAAAAAAAAAAAAAGGATCTATGTATCATATCTCAAACTGCTTATCAGATGGAAAAGTTATAGTGCAGAAACCAGCAGAACCAGTATAAAAGGTTTTACCATCATTCTGCATTTCTCACATTGCAGAAACAAATTGTTTTCATATTCCTGGAAACAAGAACCACAATTAGAGCCTCCACACATAAAAAAATTGAAAGCAATATTAGGTTAGAGACAAAACATCAGCCCTCAAACAAGACAAGGAGATGAAAAGAGAAAGATAGGAAAAATAAAAATTAAAGGAGTTTAGAGTTATAGCAATTAAAGATAGAAGATTCTCTTGCACCTCATCCATGTGGCAGACATTGCACTTATCAAGATCTTTCCAATTTACACGAACAGGTCGATAGCCAACTGGCAAGTTCTGATATCTATCAGAGGTAGAATTGCACATAGATAACTTGGACGATAGTCTGGATTTCAACAACCCCTGTTAACATCATAGGGAATCAATATACAATCTAAGCAGGCACCATCAATGTACACATCTCCATAACAAATACAAATGATTGTCAAACTCTTACAAGCAGAAAATAAAAGTCACCCTGAGGATGTCAAAAGAAGAAACAATAGTTATTTGCATTTAAATTTTAAATCTTTTCCTTTACTATCAGAGTTAACAACACAATCAAAGAGAAAAGAACAACTAGAAATGACAGGACATTTCAACTGGAAGTAGAAGAAAGTTAACCCTATAGAGTAAAATGGCGAGCAAAGTCATTAAGTTTCAAAAGTTCCATGTCGCTGCCAATCAAAAAGTGTTTGTCTTCTTAATATGCATGTCAAATGCTCATTTACCAACTATATATTCAGCATATAAGTTCATGAGTATACTTTAATATCAACAGTCATTTATTTAACCTATGATTTTTGGTAAGGAGTTTCAGGGAAAAGAAAATCCTTGTACCTTTATTAGTTTTATTACTTGAGGATTGGAGAAACCAAACATGTCAGAACCTGATTCGTAGACGCTTTCCACCCCATTTTCAGCATTGATGCTGTTGGAAGTACCATTTTGCAGTTTTTTCATTCTTTTGTATATTTTGTTCCAGCAAGCAGATGGAGTAGATCCTTTAATCTGAAGAAAAAGGAGATAACTATAAAGGTTTAGCAAATCATAAGCGAAGAAATGATGCGTGGAATAGAAAGATGTGTGATGCCAATCAGATCTTAGCTTTGAGTGCTAAGAGGCATGTATTTCAAGAGTAAGTAAAAGGTCACAGAAAATCCATCAGGAGAAAACAAACAAGCATAAGTAAATCCTGAACCCCTAAATGCTCACTGATTAGCTCGGTAGACTTGATCAATAGAACTCTTGTTAGTTATAAAAAGAAAGCACTTAACTGCGAAATCACTGTTCATCATTGGATAGAAAAGCTTACACCTTAAACCGTGGTTATCTTAGATACATATAGATCTTGTGACTAAATATAAAAAGTACAAAATGCAACTCAACACTAAGATATGCATATAGTACGTGAAAATGTAAAGTTTCCCTCTTTCATTGATCTGAGCAAACAAAATTTTGGCTCCATAGCAAATAATTAAAAACTGAATTTCAAAGGGTTCTACCACAACATGCTTTACTGTCAGTTCTACTGATATCAAAGAGATATGGAGTCCCAAACACAAGCAGAGACACACAGATACAGAGAGTGAGTGAGAGTGAGAGACAAAAACGAGAAAAAAGAGAGTGCATATGATGGCCTTTTAATGCATGGAGTGCATAATAAGATTACTGCAAAAGAAAATCCTAGCTAAATGGCAATAAATTGCAAAAGGGTCATCAGCACGTTTATAGAATTAGGATTTATTTTATCAACCTTACCTGTTCTCCATTATCCAATGTCACTCTAAATAAAGGCCGAATCTTTGACTCTGCATCTCTCAACACTTCCATCTTATATACTGTACAATTATTTGGATCTGCAATACTCAAATTTGAGAGAAAATGTCATGTAATATCAATTAAAAATAAAATTAATTTAGAAGGGAAAAGTATAACACCTCAAAACAAAGAACAAATTGAGAAAGGAATTTGAAGTTACTACAGAAAAATTCCCACAGTATTCACCTGCTATTGACTTGAATTTCCTCAAAGCAGTGTATCCTTCAGGCCAGATAAATCTATCATCCTGAAAATATTCTGAGTCCTTGACAATCCTTCCTGTTAAAAAAGGTTCATAAGTACCAATTTATTAAAATTTCCAATAAAGAGTTGTTTGCTAGTTTATAGTAAATGACAAGCTTCCAAAGCTCATTATGAATTAAGAGTCATGAATTATAGACATTTCAAACAAAAAGGAGGGAATAAAAGTAAAAGTTAGAGGGGTACTATTTTAATTTATAAGTCAATTAAACTGAGTAATAATAACAAGTGGGAGAAAATACAGTAATAAGTACTTGGATGTCTTGAAATAGTAGAACCTTGAAGAATTGGTTGATTATGAATATCTTAAGGATGGCATTGAAGCATTGGTTGATTATGAATATCTTAAGGATGACAGTTAAGTTGAGATAAAATGCATGGGGAACTTTGAACAGTGTTTCAGAATAAATGCTCAAAATTACCAAGGCTTAATATTTGCAAATCCCCAATAACATGAGGGGAGGTACTAAGGCCTCCCAATATCTTTTGAATTCCTTCATCTTTATAACAATCTCCACCAGAATCTGTACTCTCTTCGTCCTCACTAACCAGAGTCTCAGAACTATCAGCATTCTTGCCATTTTGCAATTGTAGCATTCTTTTTGGAAGTTTTTGCTCACTAAGATACCTGCTAAAATCCCAAAATTTGTTCATTTGGAAAGCTTAAAAGGAGACTGAAACATACTCAGCGAGGCATCTTCAATAAAAACAAAAAAGAAAAGCAATTTTACATATCAATATGTAACCAGTGAAACTTCAGGGTTAGATGAGACTAAATAAACACAAATAAAACACTTGTGTCATACTTAGTTTGAAGTCCATCAACTTGAAGAAAGCTTTTGCCTACTTTTAAAAACCATCAAATCTCAAAGCTTGAGAAAATTAAAAGTAATCATAGAATCTAGCAATCCCTAGCCACAACCAAACACAAACTTTTTGACATATTAGCTCAATGGATTAAAAGCACTTATTATAGCACGAAAGCCATGTCCAGATAAACAAAATTAATAGATGCTATTCTATAAAGATAACACATAAAGAGCATCCATTTCATCAAACAAATCATTCGTAGTGTGATCCTTTGAGCTATCGACTGGATCCAATATGCCCAATTAGCATAGTATTTCATATTGGTTGTCCACCTGAACGGAATTCTTCTAGTGCTTTTAAAAGGGAAATAGAGAGGCAGAGTTAGGAGGAAAAACGCTTGCAGCAGTAAAACTGTTGGGATTTTTATATCTGCATGACAATAACATAGGAACAGATGATAGTTCATAGTCAAAGATGGCCTTCACCATGGTGTTTGGCATTGTTCTTCATACCTCTTACAGCAGCCACCTATGTTTTCAACATTTGGACAAGTGTCCATTTAATTTTCTCTCCCTGCCTGTTTGTTCTACTGCTTATTTTCACTGGTAATAGTGTTTATAACTTACGTTAAAGGAGACAAGCCAAAAGATGGAATATGCAGACTTATTACAAACCATCAGCATTGATGAAGAACCTTTAACCTCTTAAGATGTAACAGATACTGGGTGCTTTGCACCTTAAAATTATGGATAACACAATACTCTGGATCTAAAATTACCAATCTTTAATATGGGATTTCACACAAGTTTAACTTGATAAACCTAGCTTATAGGCTGCATGCACTATGATGTGTTTCAAACATAATTTCCTTTTATTTATCAATCAAAGTATGATATTTGTACCAGGACAAACCATATATGATTAGCCAGATATATTAAGACATAAGTTGTGAACAAGAGACAAAGAAAAGTTGGATAAATTTCACAAGATATAATCAAAGATTTACTGTGAAATGCCAGATTAGCATCAAAATTAAAATAAAGATAAAGTAAAAAGGAAGTAATAGGCTATTGTAAAAAAACATTACATTTTTGCTTCTTCCAAGCTTTGAGCAAATTGAGGCTTCTTGCACTTATGGTGGAAACAAGAAAGAAGCCCTTTGAGAAAAGAAATTATCTGCTTTGGTTTTACTCTGAAAAGATTACAAGTATTTCAGACTCCAACAAAGGCATGTGTCTTAACCATCTGCTAGATAAGGCAGTGATCAACCCCACACGATAAATCCCCAAAACCCAAGTGTATCACAGACCTTGCAAAATCATGGGTACCGAAAAATTGTACAAGTACTGATCTTCCTCCACTAAATCTGTTTAAACCCTTCCGATCAGAAACAAGGGCTTCATCTACAATAATAGCTGGCCACATTGCATGACCTGACCATAATATAAGAAGATATAGTTTCTATGAAATAAAAAAGGAATATAGTCACTATTGAAATCTTAGTTCTTTGAGAAGGCAACTAAGAGAGTGCCAAATAGAGAATGTCACAGAAATGATCTCACCAAGTTTGAAAAACTAATATAACCTGGAAAAGGAACCAGTAAATATAATCATTAACCAGATTCTCAAATCAGCTCAATCAAGATCCAGTAACTGGTTCACATTCTTTTATATCCAAACGGTAAATTTCCAGTCACATGCTAGATATTGTGTGTTGAGTTGTGAAGCTCCATGTTGGCACTGGAATTAATACTCAGCTAACTACTGTTCATGGGACTAGAACATATGTTATTCTACATAGAACAGAAATCTCCAAGAACAAGATCAAGCATAGAACAGAGTAATTTTTCTACACCACTTACTTCACTAACTGATGGACAATAAAGGCATTGATAAAAACATGAACTTGTGCAAATGCTTACCATCCCAAACTTATTATTTTCACCTCTATTTCTTATTTCTTTCCTCTTAAACATTGGCTCTGACTTTTAAATTAAAGAAATATTAAAAGAGAAAGGTAAAATCACTCAAGTACATGCACCAGCAAAGAGAAGAAAGATTCAAAAGTTTTAAATAGATAAGAAAGATTTTGATCAAAACCGGTAAGTTTTGCCCATATGATATCGCCAGGCTCCAGATCTTGGCAGTCATCCAAGCTAGCAGCTAATGCAACCATCTCATCATAATTGTAGCTATCAGCATCAGTACATGTCATGTTGAATTTCAGGTTCAGATTCACCACCTCCTCATGAGAGAGTAAAAATTTTATTTTTTCATCTAAAAGACCAAGATCCTCCTCATCACCATCTTCATATTTGACCTGAATTATGTTTCACTTAAGGTCAGGCATATGCTACTAATATTTCAACGGTTTTAGCAATCCAAAATTATCAGAGAGAAATAAGTTGGCAAGTTAACTCATACATGGTGTCGTTTGGTCTCCAAACAGTAATGAACAACTCGTCCAGAATACCAAGCAGCATCCAATGGCCAATAAACCTGGGCATATGCAGCTTAATTATGGAGCAAAAGAAAATTATAGACCAACAAATGTTGCCATAGGTTTTTACCTTGCACTGTAATTAGAAGTACCCTCGCAAAATGATTAATATGAAAATATGAGCATATGATGTAAGTTCTTACCTTGCACGGTAAACCAACAAATGTTTCAGGATCAACGCCATCACAGCTCAACCTATGAAAGTCAAAAGTCACATCCGTGAATAACAAAAAGGTGAAAGCTGTAGACACACAGAGAGATGAAAAGCCCCCTTTTGGTGGCTGATAAAGCCAATGAAATAAAACAATATACAAGCGAAAACTGTTTGCTGCTCTTGCAAAGTAATGAGCAGTTGTACTGAACTTGCTTGAATGCTAGCTACTTTCATTTCAATTCTATATCGACTGTGATTCAGGTTTCCAAGCAATATCGCCCATTCAACCCAATATACTTACTTCTCAATTGATAATTTCCCACCTTACATACAAAATGCAGTTTCAACTTCAATTTCAGTACTCCTTAATCCAGCCAAATACAAGCAAAGAGTACACAATTAGAAGAAAAATGACAACAGGAACCCCACCTGACCCATCTTTTAGTAGTAGGCGAAACTTTCTTCCTCGAAAAATTCCCACGCTTTTTATTTTTATTATTATCACTAGAATTAATATTCACATTGTGAATTCTACAATCCCTCAAACGCCGCCTATCGGAGTCCATCAAAACAGTGGAATCGACCTCCAATTTTTTCAACTCAGTACAACCAATCCTCGTCCTCTTCTCCTTCTTCTTCTTCAACTCACGCTCAATTGATTCCTCAAAGTCAATACTTTCAATCTTCACAGAACGCGCAACCAAAGACTCAAAGAAGGACAAACTTCGATTGCAATCTCGGCGTCTTTTGCTCCGGCGAGAGTAGACATGAAGAACAGGCGGTTTAATCGAGCACGGATCGTCGTGAACGACGAGCTTCCTAGCTTTAACCTTCTTCGACATGACGTTTGACGATCCAACGGCGCTCACGCAGCGAGACGCCGCCGAGTAGACTCGGTCCAAAGACACGTACTTAACCGGAGTCCCCGCCCGATTGCCGTCGATGTTAATGTCACCGTCTCCGTCCACTTTCACTTCTCGTGCTTCTACGGTTTTGCTGTTGTGGAGGTGAATAAATGCCATGGAAAAAAAGGGAAATTATTAATTATTGGCAGAGGAGAGAACAAAAGACTGTTGCTTCCTTTTGCTCTCTCACTCTCCACCTGCACAATGTGACGTGTGAATTATTAATGAATTTGAGAAACTTGAAAGCACCAAAAGGGATTGGGTATTAGGTTTAGGGTTAGGGTTTAAAGGGAGAGGAGGAACATTTGGATTAGGGTGTTTTGGAGGGACGGGGAGGGAAGAAGAGGGATTTTCCCGAAATTGCCAGTTTCCCGCCGGGTGTAACTTGCACTCGCCTCAGCTAGCGAGTGGGAGATGGTATTCTCTTTTGTGCTATATCTGTATTATATTACAAAATAAACAAAATTTCAGTTATTAATCATCAGGTGTTGTTTTTTCAGATACACAGAAAACTTGAATCCATGACCATGACCATGACGATCATGACCATGATCAATGCACAGTATTAACAGTAGTAGTAGTAGAAAGTTCTGGTTTTCTTTCTTTGATCGAAGAAAATAGAACAGTTGCTTACAATACACTATAGACTAAAAAGGCAGAAAATGCAGACACCAGTCTCTCTAGTGCTAAAAGTTATGAGTTTGAGTTTGATTGATACGTATGTCTCCATCCAGGAGATCCGTATTAGTCGTCAGCATATCATGATTCTCATGCTGGACAAGACGAGGGTCTCGCATCAACTAATTGCCTACAGCTTATCCCGTATATTACAAACACCTCCTCCATTTTTTCATCTTTAAAAAATAAATGTTGAACTAAGCAAAGTTCTAGCTCGTAGATAATAAAATATGTTCTTATTAATATTTATATCTGGTTAGGTCGGTCATGTTAGGCCCAGGTCCAGGCATTGACGGCCCATTCGTAGGTGGTAACTTCCCATGCATACGTAAAGACCTAAACTTAGTAGTTATTTCAGGTATATAAGGTGCTACCTCATCATGGAAAAGGTACGACATTAGAACCCTGATTTCCTTTGTTCTTAGCCACCAAAACCTCCACAAGAAAAAGACTAACTTGAGCGTCGGAGGGGCCTACCGGCAGTCAACCCCAGTGCGCCTTTATTGTTTTACAGGAATTCTCTAGTCGAAGTCAACCAATCTCATGGATCCAAGTAACGGCGTCCAGCCCCAGCAGATTCAGACAGAACCAGTTGGCCCCCACCGTGGGGCCCGGCATCAGGGCACCATGTCCAGAACACTTAGATCAGTCAGACGGCAGCAGCCAATCCTGATATAACCGCTGTCGCGGCACTTGCGCTACAACGGATGGGCTTGTAGTTACCTGTCACTCTCCCACCAACACATCAAGATTCCCACACACAATCTTCGCACCCGAATGATCAACCACAACCTCAAAACCAAGATCAAGAAGAACAGAGCGTAGCCTTGGAGGACAACGGCAAGACCAATTCGCATCCTAACTTCTAGCACCCCCTAGACGCAAATCCTCCTGCACCACAACAAACCTTCCTCACCCGAAGACAGATAGAGGAAGCGGCTGATCTATTGATTCGCCAAATCCTGTAGTCTCAGCCGGAACAATAGCAGACCCCCGCTCGGTAGATTGGTGCGATGGCCGATCACCATTCTGCTGAAGCTCTAGAAAAAATCGTGGACGATCGAATCAATATGGCCATGAATTCTCGTCCGAATCATCCATCAACACAGTACAACTCTCCTTTCATCCCGACGATCCTGGATAGCCTCCCAGTGGTCGGCACCAAAATACCAACGCCCGAAAAATATACTGGAAAGACTGATCCCCTCGACTATTTGCAGCACTTCCAATCGATGATGAATCTGCATTGCGTCCCAGATGCAATTCAATGTAAGGCATTTTGTACAACCTTTCAAGAAGGAGCTCGACGATGGTTCAATAGTCTACCCCCCGCGTTGCATCACTTGCTTTGAGGATTTTAAGCTGCTATTCCTCAATCAATTTGCTACAAGTAAACGGCCACAGAAGACTGCATTGGAGGTGATGCAGTTAACCCAAGGAAGGAATGAAAGTTTACGGGAGTTCATCACTCAGTTTAACAACGAAGCTGTTGAAGTCCCTGACCTCACTTGCTCATCCATGTTGGCGGCACTTATAAGCAACACAAGGGATGAAGAGTTTAAGAAGTCATTGGCCCTCGATCAGCCCAAGTCTGTTCAAAAGATAAAAAATCGGGCGGACAAGTATATCCAGCTCGAGGAAGTACTGAAAAACACAAAACGTAGAGCAGACGACCGCTGGCCGAGTGGCAGAGCGGATGATTCACAAAAGCGACAGAATGATCAGTCTAGCTGGAGGAAACCGACCGATCGACAGGGACAAAGACGAGGATCCTTCACCCCGCTCAACAGACGGTATGCGGAGGTACTGGCAGCCATGAGAGCAGATGGGGAACCCCTCCGAGAACCTAACAAATTGAAAACTCCCCTCAAGAAGAGGGACCCTGATTTATATTGCCGCTTCCATAGAGATGTCGGTCACGACACGGAGGATTGCTGGGACTTAAAGAAAGAAATTGAGCTTCTTATCCAAAGGGGAAAGCTGGCTAGATTTTTGAAGTACGGAAAAAATGTCGATCGAGATAATGACGATTGAAGCGGTCAGTCCGATAACTGGAGAAAGCCTTGGAGGCAAAACGACAGGAATGATGGCGGGCGGCAGAATAGAAATACGGACGATCGACGCGACATGAGAGAACAGTCCAGGGCAAGAGGTGATAGAAATGCTGGACAGTAGGATGATCGACCGGTTAGGGTCATCAACATGATTTTTGGCAGTAGTGCAACAGGAGGGTCCACCGTCAAAGGGAGAAAGAGATATGCCAGGCAGGATTTATCCGCAAAGAAACATAAGCAAAACGACGAGGTGATCTCGTTCGGCGAATCCGATCTGAATGGCATTAGCTGTCCTCATGATGACGCGTTAGTAGTCGATCTAAACATGGATGGTAATGAGGTGAAACGGATAATGATTAATACAGGTAGCTCGGTTGACCTACTGTATTACGACGCTTTTAAGCAGATGGAGATACCGGAGGAGCGACTACTGCCAATAGAGGGACCTATCAAAGGGGTA
>JANKYE010000001.1:17404186-17415702 GCA_032467995.1 Erythroxylum dillonii | reverse complement strand
CTGTTTTGCAGGTATTCAATAGTCAAGATTACCCGAGATTATGGATCAAGGCAATGATATTCCGATCCAGCAAAATCCGACTGAACCAAGTTTCTTTATTATTTTTAATTTGGATCAAATTCAATTTTCTTGAGCTTAATTTAATAAAACTCGTATATTAATAATTATCTAATGAGAATTTTAAAATTTCTATCATTCTTCTATTTGGACAAATATTAATTATAATTATAATGAAAATAAAAACAGTAAGAGTAATTAAGAAAATCAATGTAATGGTTGACCAATTTAGAATATTTGATCCAAGATAATAAAATTCTATCATTTGGTTTTTGAAAGTTTTTTAAAAATATCAAATATTCATGTGTCATCTGTGACACATATTTAAAGTCTTACTAACATGAACGAGAAAATAAAATACAGTAAATTACAATGATACAAGTATAATATGAAATGTATCATTATTTCGTTTATAAGTCTCAATTTTCTTTAACTTTATGCTAAATTACAATAGAAAATTTTGTTTTCTCTTACTGAATGCTAAACTATATTAGAAAACCTTACGAGATTATACACTTATATTCCCTATGTCTTATAAATCCATGGATTTGTGAAACTATCTGCATGTGTCTTTAAAACATAGTATTAAGGTCAATTTGTACATATTTCCAATGATTATTAAAATATTTAAGATCAACACAAATCTTAAGACTTTCACTTATATTATGATAATGTAAAACAAACTGTATAACTGAAAACAAAATGATGATTATCAACATATATAAAAATGTATTGTCATAATACATAAAATCTATACAACTATATCAAGAACAAATAAAAGGATTCCTAACTAATAATATCTAAAGACCTCAATGAATTCATACTATGTACATGTCTCTAAAAAAATAACTGGGTAAAGTCCTTTAATTAGCGGATTAACTAACATCAAAGTTTCAGGTTTCAGGTTTCAAGTTTTTATTTCTTCTCTTGTTTTAATTTCACCTATATTTGATATATATATGTTAAATTCTATATAAGCATTATAAATATAGTTATAAATATTTTTGTTTCACGTTTCATTTCTAATTGGTTGTTTCCTCAGCACAAATTCTTGTTGTAATACTTAGAGAATTATGAATCTTTATTATTCTTTTTATTTAATGTTTTGATGTAATTATTATTTATTATATGATAATATTGTAATATTTTAACTACTTTGTATTATCTTTAATTTTATATTTATATGATGATTAAATGATCTTTTTGTATATTAGTTGTGATTATTGCTTATATGTGAAAAATGTGAAAAGTAATATTAATAGAAATAAATAGATTGTTTTTATTTATTTCAAATTTCTATTGTTATGATTTTGGAAAAAAGATTGATGTAAAATTATATTTTTTTACTAAAATATATCAAGGGACTATTTTGTATTTTTTAAAAGCATTATGGGACTATTTTATAATTTTAAAATATACTCAGAATGATACTCAATAATGACCAATATTGTTATAGTACCATACCATAACTAAATCTGGTACTAGTATCGATATAGTATTCATAAAATTGTTAGTGTTACATAGGTTTTGCTAACACACCGAACTTATACTAAAGTCACACCTACTCTTTTTCACGACAATCTCAATTAGGTCTGTTTAAGTAAGACTCAACCTTCCCACGTGATTGTTGACTAACAAAACCTTGCTCTCGAACACCTCATGATCCTTGAAGTGTTTAACCCTTAAGCTCGAGTAAGAATACTACAAAAATATTAAATAATCATAGGCAATAATAAACACACAAGAGCAATGGTAAAAACCAACCTTTATTACTTCCCTATAAGTATATAAAGGAATACTCTCTTAATGCGTTTCCTTCCTCTTTATCTCTGTTATCTCCAAGAGTAAGACTCAAATAAGCTATTTATATGCATCTTTGGTTTTACATTTATAATTCTAATTGAACCGAACTAATTAGATGACCTTTATCCTTATCAGATGACATCAAACTAACCAATTAAATAACACTGTCATCCAAATATGTCTCTATCTAATAGGGTTTAGCTATATCATAACTAATAAGATAAGAGATTATATTTAACTAGGAATGATACATCCATATCTATGAAGAGCTCTACTATTTTTAGATGATCCTCCCATATGGTCTTTATCTTTTAGAGTTGATGTATATCTACTGTGATCTTATCTAACATATCATCCAATATCTCCTCTTGATCTTTATCCATTGATGATGGGTCATCCAAGCCTAAAATATTTCATAACATACTGGTCTAGTCTAATACTTACCCATTTCAAGTGCATTAGTCATGATCCGTCTATTTGAGCACATATTAAGTCCTTAAAGCTCTCACATGTCTCCCCTATGCATTTTATCCAAATAACCTTCAACTTAAGGTCCATTTCAAACTATCTTTTGGTCTCAATTCTAAATCTCGCATCTCGTTAAATATTTTTGTTAATATGCACCAATGTATGTCAACTCATTGATAAAGTCTGTTTTTTCTTGCCTACTCACAAATCTTTACTTTGATTCGTCTCCTCAAGTGTCAAACATTGGTCAAGGCTCTCTAATGCTTGTACGATTATGCTATTAGGACTTAAGAGTTTAACAAACCACCCCTATCAGAAGAACTCGATCTCTCATCAAAATAATCTGTAGGCACTACTCCGAATGTGGTTCTCTCGAAGACTCCTTAGTCATTGGCACATCTCCAACATTTCATATTCCCTTTTCGTCGGGTTTTTCTTTGCTTTGTTCGACGCTCCTTCACAAGGCTCATTGCACCCAACAAAACATAAAATTGACATAAGTAGGAAGTGACCTCTTCCCCCAGTCGATGAATTGGCCTTATGAGTGCCTCTGCTCTATTGATACGCTTTATCAAATGACTATCTCCCATCATATTGATATTTTGGCTTTGATAACAATTGGTACAAAGGATTTTCTAAACACAAAACTTATACCAAAGTTGCGTCTGCTTCTTTGCACGACAATTTCACTTAAGTCCATTTAAGAAAAACTAGGCCTTATCACATTATTACTGACTAATAAAACCTTATTCTCGAACACTTCACGACCTTCAAAATGTTTAACTCTCACTCTTGAGTTAGAATATTACGAAAGTATTAAATAATCATAGACAACAATAAGCACATAAGACCTACAGTCAAAATTAACCTTTATTACTTCCCTAAAAGTATATAAAGGAATGTTAGCTCTTAATGTGTATCTTTCCCCTCTGTCTCTGTTCTTCCCAAGAGTAAGGCTCAAATAAGTTATTCATAAACACTTTTGGCTTTATAATTTAGAATCCTAATTGAACTGAATTAACTAGATCACCTCAATCTTTATTAGATTACATCAAACTAACCAATTGGATGACACTATCATCCAAATATATCTTCATCTAATAGGATTTAACTACATCACAGCTAACAAGATAAGATATTATATTTAAATAGGAATAATACATCCATATCCATAGAGAACTCTACTATCTTCAAATGATCTTCCCATATATTCTTTATCTTTTAGAATTATGTATATCTAGTGTAATCTCATCCACCACATCATCTAAAATCTTTCCTTTATCTCTATCAATTGATGATGAGTCATCCAATTCCAAAGCCTTTCATAACACGCTGGTTCGATCAATGCTTACCCATATCTCCATTAGTCATAGTCTGTCTATTTGAGAACACATTAAATCCTTAGAGCTCCCACATGTGTCCCTTATGCATGTGATTCAGCTAACCTTCAACTTAAGGTTTATCTCAAGCTATCTTTTGGTCTCATATCTGAATCTTGCATCTTGTTAAAGATTTCTGCTAATATGTATCAATACATGTCAACTCATCGACAATATCCATTTTTCTTGCTTACTTCAAGTCTTTGTCTTGTTTCGTCACCTTGAGTGTCAAACATTGGTCAAAGCTAGTCAATGCCTGCTCGATTCCATTATTAAACTTGGGGTCTAATAGCTAGGATGCAAAATCTGTTGGACGTATATTGCGTGGAAGACTTGGAAAATTTGACTGATATTTCTTTTTGAGGAAGAGAGATCTATATCATTTCTATGCATCCAAATTCTAAGCTAGGGCTTTCTGATGTCTTAACTCTTTGGTACCAAAACTAAATCGGTGAATTTCTCAAAGGCCAATAATTCAATTAAGCCCCCTCTTTTTCTAATATGTTCCTTTTTATTTTTTCCCCAAATAACTTCTTGTTTGAATTCTATAGCACAAGGCGTACTGTTTTAGTACCCAAAGAAGCAAGGGATCATGTTTTGGGTAAGTTATAGGGAGACATTTGATTGATCAACTTATTGCTTTAATGAGACAAAAGCTAAATAAAAGTGTGTTGAACATGTGACTTTGAAAAAGTCAAATATATTATCAGAATATTTTCTTTAATTTCAGATTTTATTTTATGCTGATTTAAATTAGATGTTATCTTATTTTTAAATTTTAGTTAAAAAAAACTGTATAAATAGACAAGCTTCTATTCAGTAAAAATTGAGAAAGTCTTTTCCACATAAAAAAACCAACAATTGGTATCAGAACTCTCTTGATTTTAAGGGATCTCTAAGCCTACAAACCTATAACCCATAACTCATTCTATGCTTTCCCACACCACAAATCAAAAACCACACGTCGACGTTTTGAATTTGCCAACAAATCCTACAATGACTCAAGTCAAGATGCACAAAGAGAAAAAAATTCAGGAGGAAACAAAAACAAGAGTTTCAACATGATCGACAACAACAACAACAACAGAAACAAAGATTCATATCCACCATACCCACATTGAGAAAAAAAATCACCCACAACAAAAAGTGAGAGACGCCAAACAAGCTGTAAACGATTAACTTGAGGAGGAGGAGTTATTTGCAGCATCATGCCTAGCCTATCAGCGAAATTATGGGAGTACAAGCGAAAAAAAAAGATGCTTGGAGTTTGCAGTATCAAAGTCAAGGAGGAGTGTTGAACATGTGACTTTAAAACAGTCAAATGTATTATTAGAATATTTTCTTTAAGTTCAAATTTTATTTTATGCTCATTTAGATTAGATGTTATCTTATTTTTAAATTTTAGTTAGAAAAAACTGTATAAATAGACAAGCTTTTATTTAATAAAAATTGAGAAAGTCTTCTCCACGTAAAAAAAAACCAACAAAGTGAGTATTTTAGTAGAATCATATCTAATTTAGCATAGTTTAGTGACAGAATTTCAATTATGCTCGTTTATTTATTTTTTGTATTTGGACTAGAGCATAATTTCTCCTTTTGTGGAATTAGTACAAATACTGCAAAGTATAACTTTGATTACTATAGTAGCAAAGATTGAAACCATTAGATGACAGCAATGCAGTTTGAGATAGGTAGGAGAGACATTTTTTGAGAACAGGATAAAATGAAAATTCTGACAAGGAATATGTTCAAGTTTCAAGCTAGAATGAAGCAATGCTCAGTAGAAATCCATTCTTTCTGGAGCTGGGGTCTTGATAACCTGCAATATTTGCTCCACCTCGGCCATGGAAGGCCTACTCGAAGGTATTTGAGATGTACACACAAGAGCCAACTTGAGAACTGGCAGGACTTCATCCTCTGGATACTCTCCCATAGTTGGATCAATACAATCCCAAACATTCCCTTGTTCAAGCAAAACCTTGACATGGTCATTCAGAATCATCACATTGTCCTCACCATATTCAATTGGCCTTCTTCCTGTTACAAGCACAAGGATTAGAATTCCGAAACCATAAATGTCACATTTCTCATTGACCCTCAAGCTTTGGCATGCTAGTTCAGGTGCTACATATCCTAATGCACTCTGAAACCTGTTACTCATAACATGCCTGTCAAACCTTATTAACAGCCTAGCAAGTCCAAAATCTGATATCTTTGGGTTGAAGTTTTTGTCGAGAAGAATGTTACATGGTTTTATGTTGTAGTGAATGATCGGTGGATGGATGGAATGATGCAAGTGAGCAAGTCCTTTTGCGGTTCCAAGAATGATCTTGAACCTGTTAGTCCAAGTAAGAGATGGTGAAGAAGGTAGCCTCTCATGGAGTTTGGTTTGCAGGCTGCCATTTGGTACATACTCTGATAGTAACAGCTGCAAATGAGGAGTCCAGTAGTATCCGTTCAGAGATACAAGATTTGGGTGCCTGGCTTTTCCCAGAACTCGAACTTCTCGATCAAAATCTTCCAGGTACTGGATTATGTTCGAGGTTATCAGCTTTTTGATTGCTACCACTCTTCCTTGCGAACCCAATGGAACCTTGTAAACAGTTCCAAAAACGCCTTGACCAATCTCAGCAGCCTTGTTAAGGAGTGGTTCTGGATTGTTAAAACAATCAGGTGATGATTTTGAGTCAAAGAAAACAAGTTTTCCTGAGGTTAGACATCCGGACTTGGAAGAGCTCGAGCACATGCTTTCCAAGGCAATTTCGACAAAGGTTGACCTTCTCCTAGCTGATAGGTTCAGCAGGGCTATGACCATAACTCCAAAAAAAATCAGCAAAGCTGCCGAAATCGCAGTAATAGCAGAAATACTGAGGAACCTCTGGTGATGGAGCCTTTTTGAGTAGGAGGACTCGTCTCTTGGCCTATGACCCTGCATTTGGTTACCATAGGCATGTGGATCAATGACTAGAGGCTTGGGTACATTCATCTTACATGGTCCTTCCAACAAGGGTGAACAAAGTCCTAAATTACCCTGCAAAGCACTGCGATCCAAGCTTGGAAATATACCCCCAACAGGAAGCTTGCCTGTTAGCATGTTATAGGATATGTTGATGGCAAGAAGATTCTCCAATTCTCCAAGCTCTGGTGGTATTTCCCCACTCAGTTTATTGAATTCCAAGTTCAGAATCTGAAGTTTGTGCAGCTTTGATATTGACTCAGGGATAAACCCACTTAGATTGTTATGGGACAAACTCCTGCAGAAATTTGAACAGATAAATGAACTAACGCATTCCTATAAGTAACAACAGAAAGAAGGAAAAGAGTATAAGGAAACAACGAAAGGTAGGGTGATCAGATAAGCAAAATAGGAAATCTCTTAGAAAGACCACCATAATAGCAGTTCTAAATGGATAGATAAGTTTTAGTTAATTCTTTTCTTTCACTCCATCTTTTTCGACTTAAGATCTGTTGTGGCCTCAAAAAAAAATTTTATCCCTAGAGATGTGATGTATGAGAAAAAGAAAACTAGTATGAGCCTTACAAGAAGGTGAGAGATGAACAGTTTCCTATCTCTTCAGGAATGAGGCCAGTGAATGAATTGCCATCCAACTGAAGAATTCTCAAACTGCGAGACTGGCATATATCTGCAGGTATTGAGCCAAGCAATGCACTGTTCCGAAGGTCCACAACTGTTAGGTTTTGGAAGTAACCAAGCTTCGGTGGCATTCTTGATTTAAGGTTGTTCGAGGATAAGTTTAGGTATCTCAGACTGGAGGAGAGACCCATTGCTTCTGGAACATGTCCAGAAAGGTTGTTCCTTGAAAGGTCCAACGTGCGAATTGAGGCGAAGAACTTACTTGAACCATGTGGGATCGAACCTGCCAGTTTGTTGTTTGAGAAATCTACGTCTTCCAGGCCAAGCTCAAACAACCCTTCTGGTATGCTACTAGTAAAGCTGTTACCTCCCATTCGAATTACCGACAACATGGTACAGTGAACTATAGTTGGAGGAATGTCACCTGTCAGCTTGTTACCGGATAAACTCACATACTTAAGGGAATTCAGGTTACCAATTGATGGTGGGAGGCTTCCAGTCAGTTCATTGCTTGACAAGTCTAAGAATTCAAGATTCTGAAGTTTGCTGATCCACTGAGGGAAATTACCTGTCAACATGTTATTTGATAAACTAAAATAGCTGAGGGAGCTTAGACTTTGCATGGACTCAGGCAAGGATCCACTGAAAAGATTGTCACTTAAATTCAACATTCTTAAGTGCGAACAGAAACCAATATCTACAGGAACTGATCCTGAAAACTTGTTACTCTGTAACCTGAGATCTTTGAGGTTGTGAATTACTGATACCCCATATGGCACAGACCCGGAAAATGAATTATACGAGAGATCCAAAGTTCGAAGTCGTTTCAATAACCAAATTCCAGAAGAAAATTCTGGGTTACCGGATAATTGGTTGTTTGAGAGATTAAGACTGTTCAAAGAAGAGCAACTTGCCATACTAGGTAAGGGTCCTTGTAGCGCATTTCCAGCTAAAGAAAGGGAACGTAGTGAGGTACAGGTTTGGAAAAAGTCATTAGGGAGTGCACCTGACAGGTAGTTCTCAGAGAGATCAAGAAATTTAATCGAACCGCCATTGACAAGAGAAGATGGAACCAGACCTGAAAGGCTATTGTGACTCAGGTTAAGCCTTTCAAGACCAGTATTGAAATTGAGACCAAGCTCAGGACTAATATTACCACTGAAGTTGTTCTGTGAAAGTGATAATACCTTCAAATGCCGTAACTTTTGGAGCCCTTTACCCAGTTTTCCTGATAACCCCAACCCATCAAGCGACACTCCGGAGACTCTACCAGTAACTGGATTGCACTGTATGAACTTCCATGAACATGGAGAGTCATCATCTTCATTCCAGGAGCTAAGAGAGGAAGATGGGTCCATGAGGCCCGACTTGAAAACAATCAGGCCTAAAACATCGTCGTTGAGCTGAGCAGATACATCATAGTTCCCAAAGCAGAGTTTAGGAGCAGTAAACAAGATTAGCAAATATGGCAAACCAAGCACAAACTCCATTTATTTAGCACCTCAAACCAAGAAAGGATAAGCTATGAGATGTTGCGCTCAAACAGAAAGCTACTGTAGATAAAATGTTAGTTGTTGTGGGTCTGGCAGAAAAACAATGCACCATAACTGTGTTCATGGGAGCAAGAGAAAGAGAAAGAGAGAGGCTTGAGTTAACCAGAGACATGTAGTGACAATGGTGATGTTTAAATTAAGGCATGGAAGAAATAATGAAAGAATTAGAATGTTAAGGGAATGCGTGACGAGTAAAGACAAATGAGAAACACTACTAGACCAACATGCTTCCTGACATCTTCCCACCTTAGAACGTGGTCTTATTTTTGTCTGTAAGCTTACGTGCAATTTCCATCACTCTCCCTTTGCTGTGATCATCTTTGTCGCTTCCTCTTGTCACTTACGGCTTCTCTGTCACTAGTCACTACTCACCAGTCGTTTCAGTTTCTGACTGTTCAAGTATCACGACTTCTTAGCTTCACAACATTATGCTGTTTCTTCACAAGGTAAACAGTAGAGAGAGCTTAGCAGTGACGGCTTTCAGATTTTGGATTCTTGCAGACCGTAAGGTGAGATGGGATTGGCGGAGAATGGAGCAGTGGTTGTGGATCAACTTGTGAATGCGATTTCAAGCCTAGCACAGGAGCTCTGATACAAAGAGGCAGCATAAAGCCCAGATACAAGTTTCAGATGTGAACATGGGCCTTGGAAAGTTAAGGTCATGACTCATGACAGAGACTCAAAACTCAAAGGAGCTACTGTAAAGTAGAATATGTATGCATCATATAATTGTGCAAATTCTGAAGAATTACGGATGATTCAGATATATTTACTGCAATTCTGAAAAATCTTAAACTCAAATTTTGAAATTCCAGTCGCCGTTAACCAACGCTTGAACGTGTTCACAGTTGCCTAAATATTCCTCATTGTACAAGGTATATCTGTTTGATAATTGTGCACTCAGGCTTTGTATATAACCGAATCAGTCATCCTAAAAGGCTCAAGTCCTGTACAGTGATTAGTTAAGGAGAATGGATGTTTAGACTTTGACATCAAGTTTACTGAACAATTTCAGCATTACTAGAGAGTAGTTCAGTCTAGAAATAAAGCAAAAGAATACAGTTGTCTAGCCAAAATCCAATTGATTTCCCATCTCTTATACTCCATTTTAGACCTTGTTAAGCTTACCTCTTGGTGTTATGATTCTCTTTCAAAAAAGGGAACTTGTTTTTGAGAAAGAGTAGTGCAGAAAAGACCATTCGCATATTTTGCCTGTATAATTTGTTTCTAGACTCCAATCCCACCTTGCACAAAATTGCCATGATGCCAACATCGTAGAAGTTTTACTAGTGATGGCGTTTCTTAAACCTAAACAACCTAATGTTTAAGGTTAATCTGAAAGTAAGTTCTAATTCTTAAACTTTGCACACTATAACCTTTTTTTAATGTTAAAAAGGATTTTAGCGTTTTAAAAATTATATAATATAATTTTTAAATTAACAACGTCCTAAATTTTTATTAGTTATGCTTTGTCAAATGTTTTCTTAAGAGTAGGTGTCTATGTTAATCAAATAAATATTTGATGTGAATCTTAAATATATGAAACTCTAAATTATGTTTTGGAACATAATTTAGAGTTTTCTTGATGCTCTTATTTCCTGTCATGACTTCTCTTCCTTCTATTTTTGGCCTTAGTTTTTGGTGCTCTTCTCTTCATTTGTGATCCTGACTTCCTCGTCCAGATTTCCAATAAGGTTTTTTTTTATAGTTGTTGGGGATGTTTGATAAGATATAATTTGGTTAATTGGACTTATTTTTTTGTTTTAGATTAATTTTGGTGCTTAATTGGTGAAATTAAAATTTGAGAGCGAGCTTTGAAGTGATTTGTAAGGTTACTCCTTTGTGAAGGGAATGTCACGAGTTCAAGTCAAAGAAGTATCCTCTTTACAAAATACAAAGGAAAGTTTGTGTACAATTGATGATTCTTCCCAAACCCTTGCAAAGTAGAATGTCTTGTACATTAAGGCAACCATTTTTTTAGGAGGTGATAAGTTGAGATTGCATCAAATTAAAACATTATTTGTCAAAGAAATGAATTTGCGGAAAAAAAAACGATGACATATTGCTACAGTTGATAAGGTGAGATCACGACCAAAGTTAGTTTAGACGACAATTTCTTGAATATTGAAAAAAAATTAATTTTTGGGTAGGAACTTCTTTATATTACTCTTTTTCGTTTCTCTTTATATTCTTAATTTTTCATCTTTTTATTTATTTTCTTCTGTGTCCTGCATCATTATTTTGCATGTCACATCTGCATGTGGATCTACGGAAATAACCTTTTTACTATGTAGGGGTAAGGTTGCATACTATATGACCTCCTCAGACCCCGCTTTACTGCGGGATTTCAAACTGGGTGCGATAGTGATGTTGATGATGAAATAATAGCTATGTGTGACTAGATCAAAATATTATGATTCGATGAGATTAAAAAATCTAGTTATAATTTTGTGAGGTTTTGTTCTAAACTTAGATTTAATTTAAGTATTTCTGTTGGACCCCACACCCTACACCCCACCCGAAGGTGTTTGGAGGTTATACCCCGGCGTGTGTTTGCAGGTTATACTGTGGCGTGTGTTTGAGAGTTATACCGCGGCATCCAACACAAATTGGTATTGTCCTCTCTGGGAATCGAACTCGCGACCCCTCAAGGTTTTGTTG